>JAJKFI010000045.1:2326235-2348620 GCA_029204185.1 Lerista edwardsae
AGTAGTAGTAGTAGTAGTAGTAGTAGTAGTAGTAGTAGTAGTAGTAGTAGTAGTAGTAACAAAGGAAGAAAAAAGCAAACCATACTTGTGGATTTACAGTCTACAAAGAAAAGCCTATAAGAAAAGGGGAAGGAACACACAAGGAATATTAACTTTAATTGGATGTTCATGCTGAAATACAGAGAATGAGATTGAGGTAGGAGAGAGTCAATTTTACTCCTAGCTTTGTTTTGGGAAAGGACTTGAGGGCATGTACTGAGAATTGTTTAGTGTGCACATGAGCACATGCATGTGTAGTATATGCATATCAGGAATGTAAAAGTCCGCTTTTGGGATACTTTTTTGCGCATTTACTATACATTCATCATAGAAATGCAACTGAAGTTTTGCGTAAAAGTAGTGGCTTTGCCGATGTACACCCCAATTCAGAGAAAATTGACAAAAGAAAACAACAACTTTGATGGCTGAAGTTTTAAAACTCCTAGCTGTGGCATGCTGGCTTCATTTGATTGAAATGAGACCACACTGAGCCATTAATTTGCCCAGATGTTGAGGTGCAATGGAATGTAGTTTATGAGAATTCCAACTGAAATTTGTAAAATGTGTCAGTATAGAAGCCATAGGCATAAACGGAGCTACGTCCTGTTGGTGGGAAGGGTTTGGAAGAAGAGACTGTTTAAGTCTTTGTAAATACCTGTTGGGCTTCATGTGTGAATGTTGTGTGTATGTGATGTATGTCTGACTAGGAAGCAGCTGTTTGTTCAGAAGCATTGGTATGTGAATGGAGAAGGGGAAGAGAGAATGGACATGGAAATATATAGTGTCTCACATTAATACCCCACCACCACCAAAAAAAAAACACCACACCATATACAAAGGCCTTCTCTAAATCATGCCTAATAAGGTAGGCCTTGGTTCTCCATCACATTCTTATCTGACATTCTTCCATTGTTTTGGAAGACTGAAGGATATGCTAACATGCTATCATTTTGTCCGGCCGTCCACTTTCCATAAGTGGCGCCATATAGCCCAAATAATATATCATTGCCCAAGTGTTTCAAGGAGTTTAATTAAATATATCACTTCCAATAAATTCCTTGGGCAAACACACCACCATAGGGACACATAAAGAATGTGAACATTAATTGCATTTGAGATTAGCCTTTCTGAATTGAATTCTCACACACTGATACCCTTTGTTCTTAAGTCATAAATATCAGGCTTTTATACATCTAACTATTGGCAGCTTTACTGTAACTTAGAATTCCCATTCGGCCAGACAAGAATAGGGGAAAGGGGCTCACAAAGGTACTTGTTTCTCAAAGTTAGCAAGGGGACAAAGCCTCACTTTTGATCCTACTTTTAATGGGAGAGGGGTTTTTTTTTTTTAAGACACATGAAGTCTGTTTAGTTTTATAATTGCAGTGAAATTAATGTGTATTCATTGGGTCTGTATCTTTCTGCAGCATGTTCCTCTCTTGGGGTCTGTATAGAGTCTTGTTTTGTGATTCCATTTGGTTTTTAAAGACATAAACATGGACTAACTGACCTGAAAAAAGTATTTAGTTAATAATTTCTGTATTAGAAATTGTTACTTTTTTAAAACCCAGAACCCTCATTTTAATAAAAGCACACAGAATGGGGGAAAGATATCAAAAAAGGGAGGGGAGGAAATTGGAAGCCAGGGACATCTAATGAAATTCCAGTTTGCTGACAGATTAATTGAATTCCCTACCTACCCAACCTTGACTGAGTCTGTCCCATACAGGAGAGTCTAAAAGATGAATGTACTAATTAATGTGAATGCAGAGAATGCAACGATTAGCAAAACATGCACACAACAGCAAGAACGTACCTGCAGTCGATATAAGAAAGGAGGGTCAATAAATTGTGGTGTTGGCAAGATTAATTGAACAATATGGGCAATACTAGCAGGAGCTCCTTAGAACAATGACATAGTACCCATCACACACAAATACGAATACAGCAACACACAGCCCAATCCTATACTGCACTGTATACAGCACAGTATAGGAGGCAGCTGGAGTTCATCTCCGGGTCAAGGGATATTTTTCCCTTACCCCAGAGTAAGCCCCAAGGGGGCTTCTCATATCTGCGCCAGTGAAATTGGGACTGGGAGATAGGATCTGGCATAAGTGCTGGACCCGCAATCCATGCCCTGTCCTGGGCTGGCCCACCCTTACTCTGCCCTTCCCATACCCCAAAACACCTCCTGTTATCTACTTCGATGGGCAACTCAATCCACCAAAACTCCCTATGCAGATATGCAGTTGCGCCAACATGGCACCCACTGTTATCCTTTGGGGGAGTTTTGACATGTTGAGGCCTCCTCAGTGGGTGGTCAACACATACCTGCAACTAAAATATTGCTGGTGCAAGTCTGGGTTGACCCATGAAAGTGGATAAGGCCTCAGAAGGGGTTAGGATTCAGAGGGCACTGCTGCCGCCAAACCCCCTCCTTTCCTGGTTCACTACTACTGTACCTACCCCTTTCCAGGGACTGATCTGCCTATTCCATCTCCTCCTTGTCCCACCCAACCACGCCATTTCATTCTCTCTCTACCTTTTTGAGAAGTCTAGGTATCTTTCAGGACTGATGTTAGGTCATCTTATTCAGCTTAGGTTTGGTCAGCAGGATTAGGGCAGGCTAGAGAATGATGGTTAGATCACTGTAAGTGGGTATTTTCTGTTTGATATTGTTACCCATCCCAAAACTTGGGGACGTCAGGATATACACTCAAATAATCCTTAGAAATTAGATTTGTCTGATAACAACCCAAGAAGGAGAAGGGAACCAAAATAATGACCATGCTTTAAAAATGGTTTAAAATAACTCAAGTAACCCACAAGAGGTAAAGGGCTTAGCTTTTCTGACCTTGGTGAGCAAAAAGCATAACCACAATGATGTAAGGACTCGCAGCATTTCCTTGTTCATAACCTGTCTTCACCTTGCTTCAAGAAGTCTGCTTTTAAAAATCCATTCTTGGCTAGGTTACACTTTCAGCTCAGCATATACTATCTTTTATTGCCAATTAAAGGAAATTAATCGGTGGAGTCATTTCTAAATGAAAGCAAATGCAGAGAAAACGACAGCTTTATTGGCTGAGAGGTTGTCTCAAGGCTCTTGTATACCACACAGAAAGTTTCTTGCACGCAATTGTTTATGATACATTTCATTATTAGCATCCTAATGCCTTTCAATTGCTGATCAATGTTACATTAAATATAGATTTCCTTGCAGGGTAGACTTTAAGGAGCCTGCATGATCTACTGAATAAATGCCTGCTTTAACAAGTCCATAATTATGTATTTACAATACGAGATTCTCTGTAATAGCTCCTTTGGAGCCATTGCAGACGACTAACTCAATAATGCACATTTCTAGATTAATTATGTCTGAATGCTGTCACTGTCAGAGTCATCATTAGGAGACAATGAAAGGTAGGGAAAGCAAAGTCGCTTCAGAATATCAGGCTGTATGAAAATGATGATACAGTGTGCCAATTACAGTACATACTTCAAGGGAATCACACTGACATCTGGCCAAAGCCTGTGAGATTACACCCAGAGTGTGTGCCATGTTGGATACTATGGAAGATACCAAACCTAGCCGAAATAATTTCAGATCTGTCTTTGTTTTGGGCAAGTTAGAGGAAGATTGAGCATAGGCTACTGAGAGCATTCTGAAGCTCTGGAAGCAGCCTTTTGAAATTGAGAGGGCAATTCTATCACCACTAAGATCCTAAAATACCTGTTGATTCCTCTGAAGCATGAAAAGAAGTGACCAAAACCTGGCCATTTTGATTCAGAATGGGATGGGTCTTTTTCAGCTTTCTTCATGGGAAAAAATTTGGGGTCCCACCCCACCCCCAGCCAGGGGAAATTGTCCAATGAGGCCAGCCCTCTCATCTGCCAGTTTTCCTTACCAATTCCCTGCTTTTCAAAGCTTACCAAGTTAAAGCAGATGAGAGAAAGCAGCAGCCAGGAGAGCTATCCAAAGCTGAGGGCTCTTCTGAGATTCCATTGGTCCTTAACTCTCCGCAAGGAAGGCTTCTGAGCATGGTCATTCTCCATTGCTGATGGGATGGAAGATCTTACCATGTTCATTGGAGAGTCAGAAGCCACAAAAGCTTAGTTTTAAAGCTCCTAGCTGCCATTTCCCCTTCTACCATCTATGCCAATTTTGTAGCAATGTTAGGAATATGTCAGAAAGGAGGGAGGGAGAAAATAGGCATATGGGAAGGCTGTGAGGGTGGAAGCTAAGTTGAACTTGAGAGTGGGAGGGAGACATTTAGTTCAAGCTGGTAAGAAATGGTGTTTCTTAACTGTGGGAGTTCCTAAATCTCATAATTTCCATAGTTCCATTACTAATCAAAAAAAGCCAGCAGGCATTATGGGCAGTGATGTCATTCAGGGGGAACGGACCAGAACGGGCGTTCCGGATCCTAACGGGCTCTGTGGCTGGTTCCAGGTTCCCGAAAAGTGCCAATCAAAAGTGAGTTCCTGTTCCTAAATCATTTGAATGACACCACTGATTATGGGCTATATTAAAGAGATACGAAAATGCATTGTATATATGCTGACATTGAAAATTTAGATTCATGGAATGGTTTCAGGACTTTTTAGTCACTTCGTGGTGGATATCTAGGTTCTTCCAGTCCTCTGAATGACTGGAAGAAGCCTTGACTATTCCAAGAGTGTGATGGGAAATACTGCATACATTGAATTGTGTGGTGCAAATAAGTCAGAGGGAAGCCCTAGTGACTAGAGAGTTGAATATGGAGCAAGGCTCAAATTCACTCACCCCAGGGCAGGTTTCCTCAAATTGTGGGTCGGGAGCCACTTGGTGGGCTGCAACCTGATGTCTGGTGGATCCTAGGCTGGGCCCTCACACCCACCTTTGTGTCCAAT
Source organism: Lerista edwardsae (assembly GCA_029204185.1). Classification (NCBI taxonomy): domain Eukaryota; kingdom Metazoa; phylum Chordata; class Lepidosauria; order Squamata; family Scincidae; genus Lerista; species Lerista edwardsae. Next base: position 2,331,168 of record JAJKFI010000045.1, read on the forward strand.
TGGTTCCAAATAGGAGTCCCCTGGATCTTGCTGGAAAGTCTCCTCTGGTTTATTCCCAGGTTCGTGAAAAGTGGTTGCTTCTAGAGACCTGGGGAAACTTGGAGCCAGAGGAGGAGGTGGGTTGCGGCACCCTCCGTTGCAGAACAGGCATGTTGGGGCAGGGGGAAACCTGAGCACCCCCGCTGGAGGGGTTATTCCATTCAAGCACTAATACATGCCATTTTTCATTTAGCAGGCCTGCACAACTTGTGACCTAAGACCTTCTGCATGCAAGGCATCAGCTTTGTCATGGAGCTATAGCCCCTTTCAATTCTCAAAAGTGGGTGGGGGATTGTGGTCCTTCTCTCTTTCCAGCCCTGGCTGCTGGAGCATCTCTTCCCTCCTCTTGTAAGTCACATGCAGTTTCAGGACAGCAACCTGAACTGATCTGCCACAAGGAGAAAAGGGAAGATTATATTTATTTTGCTGGAGATTTTTTTTTTTACAGGAGTTCTTCACAGAGCAAAAGCTGTCACACCTGGATGCTTTCAAGTTTAAGCAACATGTTTGCCTCCCCGTTGTGCTGAATAAATAGGCCAATATGAAATGCCAGAGATATTACTTCTTAGTGGCTCTGCTGATTCTCAGGAGGGTTAGGTAAACCAAGCATTTGTTTCTGATTTAAATGCAGCAGGCTTTCCATTTCCTTTTTCAGCCTCAGCCCTTTTTAGAATTTCAAAAATCTGGATGATTCTCCCCCCCCCCCGCACCCTTCTGAGTCCTGGTATGCATTGAGTTTGCTAAAGTTATTAGGATTCTACTTTTTCAAGGAAAATGAAAGTTGATGGACACATACTGAGTCCTTCAGGGGTAGACTGTTAGTGCACTGGGTTGCTGCCTCATATAGAGGCACTGCTATTAGGAAAGATGCTGAGGTGGAAATGGGGAAAATTCTTCCCAGCATCAGAGGCCGCAGTTTCAAGGCTACCAGAGAATGGCACTCATTCTACAAGTGCACATGCAGATTCAGTCGTGTCTATATTAAAGATGAAGGGTACCAGCAGCTACTCTACAGGAGACTCACGAAGTGGAATACACACAGCAGAACACTACAGTGACATTGTACTGACCCTAGAGAAGAATGTACCAGTGCATTGTAAAGTGAGCTAGTATGATACCATTTCCTAAAGGACTAATGCAGCCATCTGTAGCAATGTCACTGATTGGAAATAACTCTGCCAACTTCAAAATCTTAAAGGCGGCATGGGGGGTCTATGATGCGGGGGCGGGCGGTGCATGAATCCATTCCCCAAGCACAATTCGCCCCTAATTGTGGGGGTGGGGGAGGGCATTCCGGAGGGTGGGCCATTAGGTTGCATCCAAACGCCCATCCCTAGACCATGTGGCCCTGATTTGGGCCACACAGTGTGCTCGGTCCTGCGCTCGCTATATAGCTATATAGCAGGCACAGATCCGAGTAGCTCATAGGGGTGGCTGGTGCCTAGCCTGGGGCAAGGGGACAAACGTGCCCTTGCCCAATGGAGGCTCCAGCCTGCTCCCAAGCTGCACTAGATATAGCGCAGGCCACCAGCCTGCCTGTTCCAGCACAGTTTAGGATTGCGTCCTTAATAAATGACTGTAGTCATGTAATTGGGCTAGGAGATTCTTGCCATTCCACTCAAAAACCCAAGTGGGTGCCTTTATTTTCCTCTCTTAATAATTCTGTTTGCTAATGCCTATGAGAAGCCAGAGTTGTTCTTGCCCCCCCCCCCCCCCCCCCCCGCCGGGGGGGGGGGGGCAAAAAGACGAGTCTGCTTTGCTGTAAATGCACTGCTGCATTGCCCTGAAAAACAGCCACATTAAAAGGAGCACATAGACGTTGAGGACGTAATGTGGGCCTTTTGAAAGAAGAGACTTTTAAATTAAATCTGCTAAGCAAACGTCTGCCAAATTTCAAGCGCAATGGTAAGACCTTTGTTTCTCTGCAAACAATAGGAGTTTTATGTGGAACGAGCAAATGAAAATTCCAGAATGGCTGGGGGGGGGGAAGGAAATATTGTGTATTAAATTAATTATTTGAACACCTGCTCCTCACAAGCGGGGGCTTGTTTCTGATAATAGCTGTGGTTTGTATGTGAGATTTTTTTCCCCCCTGCCAGCTGGGAGTGGCTCCCATATGCTTTCCACTTCCAGTCTGCTGCATTCTGGAGTTCACTGCTGATTTTAGGGGCTACGGTGAACTTGCTTTTTCCGCCGCTTTAAAGTGGAACTCCCCCTGGACTGTGTTTTGGCACTTGTCATTAGCAAAAGGAGGCAGAAAAAGGGCAAGGACAGGGAGGGTCAAATATAAATGGAAACATACACTTCATCTTCTTCCCCCTCCTTTGTTCATCACAAGACATCACAAACACTTACATGCTGCATAACCTACTTAGGAAAGAGGGAGGCCATGGTCACAGAAGAAGGCAGAAAGCCAAAAATCCCCTCCCTTCTTTTCCTCCTTTAATTTGTTTCAACTATTTTAATTTGGTTCCTAACTGTTTCTCCCCAAAGATAAACAGAACGGCTGATGAGCCACATTATATTCGCACAGAAAGAAAGCGAGCCAAGCCCGAGACGTGTAATTAATGCGTAGCAGCAGCAGTCAGGTTTATAGGGCTTGAATGAATAGGCATGTTTAAATATGCCTGCGTGAACTCTTGCACTCCAATTTTAACAGGGTGAAATTCCATTAACTTCTTTTAATATTAAGCTCGCGGAGATTACACTGTAAATGTTTCTTAAAATCTTTAGTAGCGGTTTTTGCCAGCCAAAAATCGTTCGGTGCACTGACCCTCCCTGGGAGCTACCTATTGATATCAGCTCTTCGTATGTAGATGCTGTTTACTATTGCAAAAGTATTTTTTAAAAAAACTACTTGATATTAATAGACTTCACAGAACTAAAAGTCAGCAGGGAATGGTGCATTAATTCTATCATATAACAACAGAAACAGTGCACCTTCCATTCTGCATTCCCGATGGCGCCATGCAATGCCCCCCAATGTCATCCTACTGGCAAATTTGAGTTTCCCCTGGTCATATGAGTTAGGAAAACTCAACGGCAAATCAGGACCATCAATCAGCAGGCCTTCCTCCATTCTCCCTGGGAACAGCCAATTACTCCAAGCCTGAAAAAGGTTTTGAGGGTTGAACGTAGCTCACTACGTAAAGTTCTAAACTCAGCTCGTAAGGTTGCCTGTCCAGTCATCAGAGTCCCAGATACTCTGAGAAAAGGGGCTGAATGCTACAACACAGCAACATGTGATGTGGAAACGGAAGGTGAAAAGTGCCTGAAGGCTGAAAGGCTGAAGCTGTGAGTAAGCAAACATTTGCAACCCACTGTGAGCGCATGGGTTGTAAGTGAGTACACGGCCCCAGGGGCAGCGTGGCCCCCCTGTTCACCATACAGTTATTGTGAGAAGAGTACTTGTGATACTGCAAGCGAAGTGCAACACCCGGAAATAGTTGGCGGTGATGTGATGATGTCACTGCCAACTGCTTCTGGGAGGTCCCTCTCGGGCCATTTGGAGGCAGGATCAGGTGGGGTGGCCAAATGAACAGCTGCTCCACTTGCATTCCTGTCCATAGTTTTATACCATTGAAAGAGGGCTTTCAGCACATGCACAGTTGACATGTGCTCTGAATGGCTGTGCAGTGGAATTGCTAGGCATTGCAGGGGGTGTGGGCCGTACCAAGTATTCAGAAGTGGTGGTGACACCTCTAGGGCCCCAAATGGTAAAATCTTGGTATTTTTGAATAATGCCATAATATCATTCGATTGGTAATGTCATGCAAAGACAATGAAACAAACCGCCACTGTGGCTGTATACTGGTTTAGTAGTTTCTTGTGTTGACCACACAGTCCACACTCTCTGGGGTTTTCTTCAGTGGTGTCATCCAAACGATTTAGGAACAGGTACTCACTTTTGATTGGCACTTGTCGGGGTCCGCCCACCGGAAGTGACGTCATAAACCGGAAGTGATGTCATGATTGTTGCCATGGATGTGATCATGTTTGTAATAACTTCAGCTTGTGGTTAGTGTTGATTTAACTTCTATTGCTTTGCTTTCTAGAGATGTGTACATATTTTGCTTCAACTGTTCCCTGGTTAAATAGCAGGGGCCAGCTTCGAGTGGGCGGGGCCAGCTCAACTTCTAGGAACCGGTACTCGCGTAGTGGTGCGTAGTGGGTGCATGACATCACTGGTTTTCTTGTTTTAAAAAGTTGTATATTGTAGTCATGCACTTTAATGTACTGCATTTTTAAGGCTTTTTCTGTCCTTTTTATCTATTTGTTATTTGTTATCGCCAGTTTCTTGTCAACCGGTTAGCATTTTCTTTATGCAAGCTGGCTTTCCCCTTTTCTCCTTTGCTTGCAGTCACTCATTCTTCTCCCTTGCTCTTGCTTGTCCTACTGTGCCTCTTACTTCAGATCCTGCTGCTGTCACTGTGCTCCCTTTTTCCAAATGTCATTTTTGCTAAATGCTCAGACTTCATAGCTCTTTGCAGCGTAGTAAACGGGGTCAGGACACTGATGGTTCTATTGGCTTAATCAATAAGGAAAGAAAGGAAGAGTCCTGCTCACTGCCTACACCTGTGATGCCCACAATCTATACCGCCAAGTAACCTTTGAACCTTCGGGTCCTTCTTTAAGTTTGAGAAACCACCAAACCAAACTGAAGAGGAGGTAAGAGAATAAACAAAGCCTCCTTTGGGCCTGCCAGACTCATTTAACCCCAATTGTCACCAATTGCATTCCACAGATCATGTTAATTCCCATGAGAATACACACACACTTACCCAAAAATTCCACTTTCTTGTAACTACGAAGATTTTTACACAAGCAAAATAAAAGCAGCTTCATACAGTACTGATTTCTGAACTTTCAAAGTACCAATTAATGCCGAAAGGTGAAATTGGGGCGGGGGAGGAAGAGACAACAGAGCACACAAAACATGAAATCTGCAAATTTCTCTCCCCCCCCCCGGTAACCCCCACAGTCAGCACCAGCTGCAACCCTATTAAATTCAATAATATGGCATTCACTGGAGAATTCTTACAATTTACCCACAAAAATCCAATTTCCTGACAACTATCAGGAGTTTAGCTCTAAAGCCCCCACTTTCTTTAGGAGTCTAAGAAAAGCAAATTAACTGCAAAGGAAGCACCGACACGATGCATTTCATGATCACCCTGTACATGCAATAAATAAATAATCCAGTCCAAATGAATAAAATGAAAGTATTAATGGCACATTCTCCCCAAGCAATGATGATCTAGAAACACGTAATTCCCCAGTCAGCTGTCCTCTCCGGTACTTTCTGTTTACCTTTCAAAAGAGAGCTTGAAAGGGTTTTCTGCACGCTCTAATATCTTTGTCATTCAGAAGCTTAGTTCAGAGACCAGCATTTGGCACCAGCCACAGGATGCCTTGGCATATTGGGAAGTATCTCTAGCAACTCAGCAGGCCCCTATCACCTAGCTCCATTCATCAACCTGAGCTTCTCTGTAAAACTGTCCTACCTAAATACCTTTGGAAAGAGGCCTGGTGGTTGCGCTGGCATTTGGAAGACCTCATGGGTAGCTTAAGACTAGATCAAACAGCCGTGAGATTCCCCCCCCCCCATTCATATACATTCTGTAACAAAATGGGAGGTACGCAGGTTCTTGGATAGGAAAACCTGAAATAAGAGCAGTGCTCTTTGAAAAGCAGCTCTGGAATGAGAAATCTTTTTTTTTCCTTTTCACTAAAAAGATTCCAGTTAATCCTTTTGCTCTGGTATGCGTCACAAATCATCTTATTTTAGAGCAGAACAAAATCTCTCATTTTTGTGAACTTTTTCAGCAGTGCCAACATCGGCTTCTTGGTGATTTTTCACCATGCCTTGCAAAAGGCTGGCAGATTCATTTCTATTGCCCTTGACCACACTTGTTCCCAGTGGTGTTATCCATTAGCCAAGTTTGCTGGGCTGCAAAGCACTGTGATATCACTTCCTTCACTGTGGATCCCGGATTGAGTGAAGTCAACAACACAAGGAAACCAGAAAGGAAAAATGAGCAGAGAAAAATCTGAAGTAGTAGGAGAGACACATGTTTAGGACAGGATCAAAAAGGACAACTGTTTACACAGTCCAATTCATTTCAGGAAAAAGTCCTATCCCAAAAAAATATTAATTTTTACCTAAAAATTAAAACTGGAAAATAGCTTTGCATTATTTCATCTGCAGAGATAATCATAGTGTAGGACAAATTCATGTGCACCTATGCACGCGGTCAGGTTGAAAGAACAAGCAAGCAACCATATTTATATACAGCTTTTCAACACAAAGTTCACAAAGCGGTTTACAGGCAAATAGTAATAATAAAGTTTAATGGCTCCCTGTCTCAAAAGGGCTCACAATCTAAAAAAAAAATGCAGAACACCAACAGCCACTAGAAAAGACACTGAAGAGGGACAATTACTCTCGCCCTGCTAAATATAAGAGAAGCACTACTTGAAAAAGTACCTCTTGCCCAGTTAGCAGGGGTTGATTACCCCAAAGAAGCTTTCAAACATGTGTCATTGTGGCAAAAGAAATCTGTTTTTAGTAACTACCACATCCTTACAGAAGGGAGACATGAATGATATGGTGGGAGAGGGATTGCGGCACCTGTGGTGCCAATGTTTCACAACTTCACATGAAAAGATAAGGAAAAACTATATAAAAATGGTATGATCTGGGTAGATGTTTCTCGTAACTACAGGAAGACTAGCCAATGAATCTAAAAAATTCAGGATCCCTGCATAAGACTTGATTCTTCCCTGCAGGAAAAAAAAAATCTGTCTCTGCTCATAATATACAGCTTTGTGAGACAGTGTTTCTTCCTTGATAGTTTGGCTATTGGCCCTGACAGATATTCAGTCACTGCCACCAGTACTGAAGGTTTAAAGGTTGGTCAGTCTCTGGTGGCTACATAGAGCCACTGGCCATTTGCGCCAGCAGCTCTAACATGCACAACTGTGGTGCGATCTTTATGATGCCGCAGCCGCATTTTCAGTGACCGATTGGGAGATCCACCATTGTCATTGCCCAATAGGATTCGGATGTAAGGCTGAAATCCTATACAAGCATACCTGTGAGTGAGTCCCTTTGAGTCCAGTGGGGCTTACTTTTGAGTATGCATGCATAGGATTGCACTACTAAAAGCTCTGAGTAATCAAAGGGTTGCCCACCTCTTAGAAATTATTTTAACTGCAGATAGCACTTTTGGCTAAAGTGCAAGCTATTGGTGTCAGCTAGACAACTTTTCAAGACTAAAAGTGCCTCTAGAATCCAGTGGTGGTGATTTTAGAACCACAGCTGGATACAATAGGAATGCATATATAATGCATTGTAGTGATGACATATTCTATTTATAGCAAATGATTGTGGTTGCAGGTCCTGTAGAATGTCTGCCTAGGTATTTACAAAAGTAGCAGGTGGCATTTTGTCAGTGCATTGTAGAGATGCAGCAGGCAGACATTCATTATGTGAGTCTCTAGCAAGTGCTTGGGAAGCTTCACCTAATTTCTTCATGGACACAACCATTGCTAGCCCAATCGAGTCAAGGTGAAAGCGAGACAAGGTGTGAGTACATGGGGGTTAGTTTGGAACATCAGAATAATACAGCATACAAGACTTATGAAGTCTGTATGGTGGCCTGAAAATTAAAGTAACCACTTTAACCTCCAGTGTTCCATTTTGGGGGGGGGGGACATGAAGGAAAATTATGAAGGAAACACCTGACTGATCTTAAATCAAAGCGTTATTTTTAATATTGAATATATATCTGATTCTAGCAAATCTCTCTTTTGTGATTTCCACTCTACCATGTGGAAGAAAATACTAGAGAAAATTCAGCAAAAAGCCAGCAGGACACAGTGCTTTAAAAGCTACTGTTGGCTCTTTTTTTCTTGCAGCCAAAGATTACTTATACTGTATTGTATTGCATTACTCAAAAGTTATTCGCTCTCTTTAGGACCTTAATGCATTTTAGACAAATACACCCTCATTACAAAGTGTTAAATCATGAAGATTAGTGCGGAAATGTATATAACTAAGTGCGACTCCATTAATCAGCGCCGCAATTCTCAGGGAAACCAAAGCAGCAGGCGGCATGTCGTACTTGCATAAATTGCTCGTATCTGTTCTGAATTCCCGGGAGCCAACCAGAAGATGAAATTGTATGCCGTTGCCTTCAAGACTCACCACTCCGGTGGTTGATGAACTCGACAAAATATGTATTTGTGTAATCACCAGGGGCGAGGTCTGATTACCTCAATACATTAGACCGCTTGGGGGTAATAGTGCAAATAAAATGATGACCATATCACTCAGAGAGGTTATCATTCGTTTTCTTCATACTGTTCCGTCTGTATTATTCAACACTCATCCATATTTTACTGGAGGCAGCTGTGATAAAAATGATAAAGGCAGCGATGCATGGCTGCTTTTAATTTAGATCCATTTCCAGCACACAGAGTTATTTGGATGGATGGTTAAAGGTGAGCAGCTGTAGTGCTTGTTTTTAAAGCATGCTTTAATATTGCAAGGCACTGTCATTCCATTTCATTTAAGGCTTTAGGACTGGGTTACTATGCACCCATTATTTGGTAATGGCTTGGGACGCTAGAGGTGTGTTCTTGGCATTTATGTTCTCGTTTCCTACATACAAGGTATCTTTTATAGAGAGAATGATTGTGTGCATGGACCCTCGACCAGCTTTCAATGGGCTAGTCAAGCTAGTGCCGTAAGTGAAAGAGACAGAAATAACTTTCTCATCCAAAATAAGTATAATGGCCGGAGCACCATCTAGGGAAGGCAGAGCAATTTCCCCTATATAGTTATTCATTGGGAGTTCAGTGGTGGAGCCTCAGGGCTCAATCCTATCCAACTTTCCAGCATCGATGCAACTGCAATGCAGAACCAAAGTAAGGGAATATCCAGTCCACTGCCCTAGGGAAGGGCATTCCCCCCAAGGGAACAAATGTTCTCTCACCTTTAGGAGACCTCCATGACTGTACCCCCACCACATGCCCCATTGGCATGGTTGCAGCTGTGCTGGAAAGGTGAATAGAATTGAGCCCTGAATGACTAACTGGAGTTAACTGGAGTCAGGGCTAGCCCAAGACCTCCTGAAAGTCTAACAGGTAAGCAAAGGTTTCAAGGAATCGACCACACCTTGGAATCCATCCACATAATGTTTTTATTAATGTCGTGCTTATTTAATATATTTAAAATATACTGTTATAATATCCAGTCCCACTGCCTGGGGAAGGGCATTCTACCCAACAGTATGCCATACAGATGGATGAAGATCAGCATAATGTCAATGGAGTCCCTCTTTCTCTTCCTTTGCATGCTTCCTTACGCACATTCATACACTGCGTTCCTTCCCACAACCCCAGCCTCAAGAATGAATGAATTTTGCACAATGTATGTACATGCTGGATTCAAGTTGCACAGCACCCCTAGCCAGAGCAGAGCACATGTGATCTGGGTAGTATTTGAGATTTGTTTCATAAACACTTTTTTTTTTTTTTAAATCAGGGCACATGAAAGAGTGAAGTGGTGGTTGTGCTGCCACCTTCTGCTTTCAGGCATCTCTTCTAGAGCCCAAGTTCCTGGAAGCTGCCTGTTTGAGAGCCCTTTCATACCACGTCGCCAAATGCCCTTTTCATCACTACAGAGAGAAAATTCAGCAGCTGAGCCGATTACCTAGAAAAGGGGAAGCCAAACCCTTTGAAGCAAATTGTAATTGTATTGATGCTAGGACATTATAGAGAATTGGTATGCTCATTTCACAGCTGGTTAAGTTTTAAATATCTTTTAAAATTGATTTCTTTAAACAATTCCCTAATATTTGTTTTATTACATCATGCTGTGTTTTACCTATGGCCTTTTATTGCTCTTTAATACATAGTAGCCTTTTAATAACAAGGAAGGATCACAGTAGAAGCCTTTGAGCAGCCTGGTGCCATCTACATGTGTGAACAATACACAGTTTCAGCTCCTTATTAGAGAATATCTGCGGAATGTAGTAATGGGAAACTTCCCTTCAGCTTATGTCAGCTGGTTTCAGGAAAAAAAAACCTGGACTACTTCCTCCCTTAACTTTGCTTATTTTCCGAAACCTGACTTCAGAAGCCATCCACCCAATGAAACAGAGAGAGCCAGTTTAATGTAATGATTAACAGACTGCAGGCTCTTTCAGATGATATGTGCCCATTGACCCCTCTTTGCCCATTTGTAGAGACTGGTAAGCATGCACACTCTGCCCACTTACTAGCATGAGCCAGGCAGACCAACATGGGTCTCCTCGGCTCTCTGCACCCATTCAAACATGGGTCAAAGAGTTGAGGAGACCATTGGCACCACAGCCACATTACCCCCATTGTGGTAAATGAGGCTTGCTCCCAGGAAAATGTGGATAGGATTGCAGCCCCAGCATGTCATACAATGGGTGGCATGCACGCCCTTACAGTTTGCCTTGCAAATATGAGGGGTTGGCAGATAACCTATCATCTGGACTTGCCCAGAACTGCAAATCAAGACTTCTCACCTGGGCCATGAACTCCACAGGTGACCGTGGGCAAGCCACTCCCTCCCTGCATCAGTTCCTCAGATGTAATATGGGAATAATAACATTGACTTATATGGTTGATTTAAGGACTACATCAAGGTTATGCATGTGAAGTTCTTTGTATACTCAGAAAATGCTATACAAACGTTAAGCATTATAAATATTAATAAGCCCCAATTCCCCAAGCCCCATCCCTTTAAACAAAATTCACCTGGCTGTGGGAACTGGGAAGGAGGAAGATCAATGTGATCTATCCTCTCTTCTTCAATACGTTGGTGGCATACAGGGAAGAAAAGTCCTGGTGGTTCTTGAAAAATGTTGTTTCCCAAGGAGTATTGCAATGCTGCAGGGAGAAAGGAAGTGATCTTGTACCTTCCCTCTTCATTCAGCTGGAGCACAGGTATTGTAGCCAGGTGAGTGTTGATTAGAGAAGCAGGGATGAAGTCAGGGGATGAGGTGTTGGATGGGTAAACTGGGGGAATCTTCTCTTGCTCATATTTCCATCTGAATTGGATGGAGATTCTTGGAGAAGAATTTAGACCTCATAATGCTCATCTCAGAAGTGAGCATTACAAAACTCATACATGGGTCCAAGCCTGATCAGCTTCACTACCATCTCTGGCTCCAGAACTACTATTGCATTGGAGGCCCATGGAAAACACCAGCACAAACAACAGAACCCCAACAACAGAGACCACAAGAACAGAACTGGTGTAGATCATAAGGAGTGATGCAGCAGCTGGAACCAACACGTAATCGTAACACATCTCATCTTCCTTGAGCGACCTCTCCACCACAACAGTGCATAGGGTTCTGATGGACTTTCAGTATGGTGGGCTGCATATGACTGGGCTGTAAGATGTTCTATTCGACAGCTGATCCAGATCGTTTTCCACTTAACCACTGTATGATTTATGTAATTACCAACTGTAATTATAATTTGTACATCTCAGGCACCATCTCATCAATGGTTTTTTACAGGAGCATTTATTTATGTATGCCTGTATTCCCTTATGCACACTGAATTGAATGGGAAAAGTTGAATACATGATTCGGAAAAAAATATATATGAAAAGTATCTGTTTAGTCATTCTTACTGTGCAGTTCACCCTAAGATTGTTTCAGGAGGGTGTGAAATTTGGAAAACATTTTAGCATTCAATGTGCAAAATGTTTCACACATAGGCGCTGACATGAGAAAAACATTATTATCCTTCAGTGGTTTCTGTGGTGTCCTTTGCAATTCAGAAGTCAGACCAATTTAATTTAGGTCATTTATCATCCTTGATTTGAAAACCTTCAGCCATAATGCGAAGGCTATCCGTTGTAAGTAGTTTCAGGGCTGCGCTTCAGCCATACTAAGGGCTGTTTCTTGTGTTTTCTCTACTTTCACACTGGGAAGTAGACTTTCATACTCGGACAAGCACATATACACACAGGAAAATGTCATAGAAATTATAACCAAATGTAGTTGATCGGTGACATACAAGTGTCATGTTTCAGGAAAACACATAAACCCAATTCCGGTGTTGTTCAGTCTGGACGAGGCTGAACCTACGGGCTCAGGAGCAGTCACGGGATGCAGTTGGACTGGAGGGAAGCAAGAAGAATGGACTGACAGGCTGGACAGGTCCTAGAAAGAGGATGGCTTCTTTCAACAAGGACTTGGTGGTAACTTACAGAGGTCTCATTATTGCTCCCAGACTCCACCCACCTTGCTGGGAAATAGAAAGGCTTAAAGGACCAGTCATCGAGCCTGAATACTGGCACTCTCTCTCACCAGGCAAATGAGGCAGAGGCATCACTAGGGTTTGCATCACCTAGTGCAAGAGCTCATTCAGTCACCTCCATGATGGACTTTCTTCCATACCAGACCATACAGAATAAATTACTGTATCATACGCACAACTCTAATGCAGTGGCATCACTAGGATTGGTGTAACCCCCATTAACTTTATTTTAATATATACTTTTTAAATATAATTTTATTTGAATATATAACAGTACAGGCCACCCAAGAAATCAGTAGCCAACAAAAAACCAGAGGTCAATTTGATGACACTCACACAACTGAATAACTCTAGTATTGGCTCTGATACCGGGAAATTAGAGGTGACTCGTACTAGCACCTTATTGATTCCCTGCAGTGTCATAATGACATCTCATTGGTTTTCAGGACAATCAGTCTCATTGATCAGTTTGGGTTGAAATCTACTTTTTGCCGCATAAGGCAGTTGTGTTTTCCTTTTCAGGTTATTTGGCTATAATGTTTGATAGAATACTGATATTTCAACCTGGTTTGCTTCATTGCATTCTGCATTAAATTACCCATTGAGTGATACATGACATGATGGTATTATTCAAAAATAGCAAGATTTTCACAATCAGTAAGGTCAGTAGGTGTTACCCTCTCCTGTCACCTGGTGTGGTCTGCACCCCCTGCACCCTCCTAGTGCCGCCTAAATGCCCCTGGGCTGAGAATGCTACTCCCCAGAATATCTACTTTGTGGACAGTCTCTAGGCATAGGGTGTCCTGCTTGAGGATTCTTTGGCTGCTGAACTCAGGTTTGGTGTCAAGGTTTGGTGTCAGTCCAGTGCCTCTGCACCCTGTGCTTCTGGGCCTTCTGACCCGGCAGGTCCTTCTCCTGCTGAGCAAGTGTCCAGCCTTCGGGCACAATAAGGCGGGGTACAAATCTAATAATAAATAAATAAATAAAATAAAGTGTCCAGATCACTGCTGAAGGCCTGACTTACAGCAGCTATTATAAGTGAAGCGATGGAGGGAGGCAGTGGGAGCATGCCATCTCACCAAGCCCCCACTAATATGGTTGCTGGCCTCTTCACCTGGGCTACCAGATGATTTGATGCTTTTCTGCAGAGAGCAGTGCTGAGCATGAGACAGCACCTCCATTATTAAGCTGGACAACGGGTGGCTGCTGTACAATGGGTTGTAACTCAAATGCACGTTCTTGTTCTTAGTTCTGCCATTAGGGGGCCCAGTTCTGTTGAGCTCTGGATGATGAGACCGAGAGTCCCTCTTACTGACATCTCATTCAAAACCCAACAATTTTCAGAGTGGTTTGCATTATGCAATCAGCTCACAGATTTGTAGGAATACTTAGTGCAGGTTGCAGCCGGCCTCTATTTGCACCATACCATCTTATTGGATTTATTAACTGAATTTGCTATTTCTATTTCATTCTGTAATGTAAGGGAAACATGTTGATCCTGCTCTGTCTCATCTTTGTAAACCACCTTTGTAAACAAGGTGTTTCTTCTATTTTTTCTGTTCTCAGTGAACATAATTTAATATACAAATAGCCCCAATTCATTCTAATATGTGGTGCTGGCAATCTGATAGTCACATATAAATTACAAATCTCACACGGCCAAAATGGAGCCAGTTTTCTTATCAGGTCAATAAATAAACAGTGCCTTGGAAATCCCTTGCATACAGAATTTAGAAATCCAGCAATGACGTTTTAGGCACAGGTCCTTCAACTGCATTGGATATACGGTCTAGAGCAACAGTCTCCAAACTGGAGACCGCTGCCACCATGTAAATGCTCCCCGTCACAACCTGCGCTTACCGTTCCGCCAGGGGGCAAAGCGATGGTTGCGCCTCTAATTCTCAAGTGTTGCCTTGGCCGGCCTTTGAATGGAAGAGCACTTGAGATGTCACACACACACACACACACACACACACACACCACAAATATAAAACCAGGGCAAATGGGAAGGAGTTAAATGGCAGGTGTTTCTATTTCTACCCAGCCTGCATTAAATAGCTTACTTGTTTGCCTGCATACTGTATAAAGTGAGTAGGAGTTTACTTGTACATATGATGTTACTATACAAATGTTTTTCCCCCTTAAAGATAGGAAAATGCACAATTTCTGACATGTGAGTGCACACACACACACACACACACACACACACACACACACACACACCCTGTGAATCAGAGCTCTGCTGAGAGTGGAAATGGCAATAGAATTATTATGTATACTATTTACTTGTCTGGAGTGCCAAGGTTGTTTGCTTACCAGACTGAAATGTGCTTCTAAAAATAAGTTTAAAAATAACTCTTGTGAGTTTCCAGGTTAGTTCAATCTTTCAGGTGTCTTAGGCATTCCTGCAGACACCAACTCCACATTTTTCTGCTCCCTTCTAACACCATATTCTAAGGAACCCCCATGATTCTGGCCCTAAGCCCCACTCTTTTCTCCTCCTTGACTCCAAATCAAGTGTAAATCAAGGCAGAAAGATTTTAATTTTTTTTAATTCTTCCCCAAATTGTGAGATGGTTGTCAGGTGTAGACACAAAACATTGTGTCTTTGTAAACAATCCAACAAGGAATGGGTGTGATGTGCATCATTCCCAGAGTATTGGCATAATATGCAAATAGACGGTCTAGGTTTGAGAAACTGGAAAATGGCAACCCTACTCCAAGGACCCGTTACCAATTTCCAGTCCTCTCCTCTGTGTTACAAAACTGCTGCTTTGCACATATTTGCCAGCTCTCCTTAGCTGGCGGTGGGGGTGGCCATCTTCAAAATACCCCAAAGAGATTTACAGGTGCCTGGAGATCATCTCCTAATAATTGGCTCCAATAAAAAAGACCTCAGTGAACCATTTAGGCCCATTAACCCCACTAAGGAATGGTCTGCCAGCAGAACGGTACAACAATTTTTTTTTGTACCAAGGTACAATAACAAGAGGACATGGTGGCGCTGCAGGTTGAACTGCTATTCTGCTGAGCTTTCTGAATAGAAGGTTGGGAGTTCAAGACCATGCAATGGAGTGAGCTCCCGTTGCTTGTCCCAGTTCCTGCCAACCTAGCAGTTCAAAAGCACATAAAAATGCGAGTAGATAAACAGGTACCACTTCGGTGGGAAGGTAACTGTGATCTGTGCGCTATGGCGTATAGTCATGCCGGCCACATGACCAAGGAACAAACAAACAGTCTTCGGACAAACAGTGGCTGTTTGGGCTTAGAAACAGAGATGAGCACTACCCCCTACAGTTGGTCACGACTGACCATTCGGTTGTTGGGAAACCTTTTCTTTTACAATAACAAGATTCAAAATGTGTTGTGATGGCACTCGTGTAAATGTAGGGTCATTTTTTCCCCTCAGCAAAATCCACAGAAATGGTGGCTGGAAAAGGAGTCAGTTGCTCAGAATTTTCGTATGCATGCCATTTACAATGATGCAAAGTGAGCGGAATAATGGGGAGATAAAACCATGCATGTGAGTGTGTCTTTAGATGAGGTAACCAGATTCTACTATGACTGGCTCATCAGGACACCAGTGACCTTCTGTCTGATTTTTGGATGTTGTGATGGTAAGCTGTAAATTAAAAAGTGACAAAACACTGAGGGTGCAATCCTAACCTGGAGTTAGGCTGGTATAGTTAGGCCAGCAAAGTTTGGCTGGCACACTGTTAAGCACGTTTGGACCGCTCAGGGAGGATGACGCACATCTTTGCGCTGGCCTCTTGGACTACGAGAGTGGTCCAAACATACTTTACAGTGTCCCTGGTGCTGGCCAGACTTGCTGGCCAAACTACGCCAGCCTAACTCCAGGTTAGGACTGAACCCAACGTCAGGCTGCATGTTTTAAGTTCCTGTCTTTTAAGAACATTAATGGATGTAGTGCAGGGGTCAGGGAACTTTTTTACCTTTTACCCCAAAATATATTTAGATACGCCGACGTTACCCCCTTGATTTGAAAGTTCCCTGATATTAAGATTTACCTAGAAAGATTACGGTGGTAATAGAGGAGGATCTGCTATTATTGACTCCCTTTTAAAAATATTCACTTGTAGTTCTATATCACATACAACTCTATATCTATATCACATACAATACATCACATACATATCACATACAATACTATGAATTGCTACTCAGAAGTAAGTCCCACTATAGTCAATGGGACTTACTCCCAGGTAAGTGTGAGTAGGATTGCAGCCTCACTGAACTTTGAGGACTTGCTGTTATGTATTTTTGGGGGAATTTAATCGTAAGTATATTTCCTGAGCAGGTCCTAGAATCAACTTCGGGCATAAAGGCGGGGTAAAAATCTTTTAAATAAATAAAATAAATAAACTTCAAAAGTCGCACCAAACTATTTTTCCCCTCCAATCACAGTAAACATCCAACTACATAAGTTCAGATTTACTTTGTGGGGCCAACTGAACACAAAAGAAGGTGTGTTTTTTCCCCTCCACCACCCCCTTTGTTAAAAGTTGGCTCTCTGTTACTGTGAGAGAAGATGCGACATGCAACCATCATTCTCCCTAAGGGAGTATTGACACACGCTGCCATTCCGACACTCTCTTTCCAAAGAGGGCTGCTGCTGGCACCACCGCCGCTGCCAGGGCCCCCTTTTTTCGACTCCCCAAAATCAAAGAGGGTTGAGAGCAACCCAGAGAAGGAGCTGCAGACGAAGGGAGCCTCCCCTCCCCTATCAGCAGGAGGTCCTGGGGAGGAAAGAAAAGCAGATTTTGCTCCCTCCCTCCCTCCGTCCGTCCGTCCGCCTGCCCCTGGAACAAGGCCACTGCCCAGAGGCAGAGCAGGCGGGATGGGGGAGGCCGGAAGGCCTCAAGCGTTTCAGGCAGCTTGCAGAGACAGCGAGAGAGACTCCTGACCCCAGGGCGGACCCAGAGCGGGGCCATATGAATATAGATTCATATGCATGCCCGGCTGTGTCTCGGCAGCGCAACCATCCATTACCCCCAGGAATTTCATTTTTACCCCATTTGGGGTAATTTACCCCTGTTCCCCCTTTCATGGATCACTGCCTTGTCGTGGCGAAGGGGCTTGAG
>JAJKFI010000045.1:2364828-2391581 GCA_029204185.1 Lerista edwardsae
AGAGAGAGAGAGAGAGAGAGAGAGAGAGAGAGAGAGAGAGAGAGAGAGAAGGATCAGGCTACTTGACAGAAAGCTAGAAATGCAAAGCCAAGCCTGATGCTTGGATTCAATTTTCAGAGAGACTTTCTCATTATAAAACTGCTACGAAAGAACCCTTCCTTATCATATCAGTCTATTGACTGGGGAGAATCGAGCCTGACTGTCGAGGAAAGATAGCCAATGATGAAAGATATACATAGTAAGATTGCTCCCTTGATGCCAAGCTAGCCTATTTTCTGTAGGCTAGACAAAAGGTTGTGCTCTGGATTTATTTCTACATAACCCTGCTGTAACTTCTATAGTATTTTATGTACTGTTCCCAGAAACTTATCTTGTTATACAGTCTTCCTGTTTGATAAACTTGGTTTGTGCTTTGGATTTCACATCAGGTCAAACCAGGAGCTCAGTGGACTGAGCCTTTGCTGTGTTTATCAATGAGGTCTGGGACTGTGCCAGAGCATGGATTACAGAGTTTGTGCCTGCAACAAAACCACTTGGACTGGAAACCAAGAGATGCATTTCCTTGCAAAGCCAGCTGGTCTCACAGTATGGCATAGTAGCATTTCAGTCTATACCATTTCTCTGGGAAATGGAGAAGCAACGGACTAACCTTCCACCTTTGGACCTATAGCAAGCTGGCATGCTGATACAAGCCAAAGAGTAGATTATCATCAACAAATAACAATGAATACTAGTTCTAGCCTTGAAATACTAAACATGCAAGAAGAAATCCAAACTACTGCTCAGTGTTTGCTCATGCACAATATCAAGGAGCAGAATATCACGTTAGAAAGCATTTTCCATCATTAAATGGTCTTATACTTCCTAATTTGAGGGCTGTTCATACATTATTTTATTTATTTATTTTAAGAATTTATATCTCACTTTTCCAACCTGCTTAAGGACACTCAAGGGCTAACACAATAAAACATCAATACAATGATGAATAAAACGTTACTAAAACATTATTAAAACAAGCAAACCATTAAAACAATTAAAACAATAAAACACAATACGCTCAATTGGACCATGATTAAAATTGTATTTCATTAAAAAAGCTCCAGGGCACACAGTGTCAGCAATTAAAAGCTTCCTTAAATATAAAAAGTGTTATATTAAATATAAAAAATACTCCAGTGAGGGAGCTGTTCTCAATGCCAGAGGGAGAGAAATTCACAAATTGGGCGCCACCACCGATAAGGCCCTATTTCTTCCCGCCATCCCCCTCATCTCTACTGGTAGCAGCACACTCAGAAGGACCTCCTCTGATGACCTAAGACAAAGACAAGCAAAGACCTTAGGTCTCTGATGACCTAAGACCTCAGCAATTCCCAACTTGGGGAATTGCGAGCTGATTTTCAGGGGGTCACTGAGACCCCATTTACTTCTGATGATCGTGCTTTGTGTTTGTGCAACATTTAAAAAGTTGCGTTTTTGCAACAGTTTCAGGGAACCACCAGCGTAATATGTTTTTTGAAAAAAAATTCAAGGTGATTCCACATACCTGAAAACAACTGTTGCATGAAACGGTTGGGAACCACTGACCTAAGAGGATGGGAAGGATTCTATGAGAAGAAGGTAGTCCCTCAAATCCCCTGAACCTGAGCCATAAAGAGCTTTAAATGTGAACTTTGAATTCAGCCCAGCAGTCATCGAAGAAGCAGCCTAAGGCGAACGGGGAACCCCAGCAACCACACAGGCGGCCATGTTCTGTACTAATGGAAGGTCCCAGTCCGTCTTGGGAATTTGGGCAGGTGCAGCTCATCATGGAAGAGTTTCAAAAGCTGCGCCTACCAAAATTCCCTCTTCTATACAATGGTTAAAGGTGTAGGCCCTCTGTCCCAGTTTGGATCTGCTAACCCTACCAATAGGTAAAGACTAAGAACCCACCACTGATCCTGCTCCCCTCCTGGGATCTGATCCACCCACCCCTGCCTTCTGGATAGGGTTAGGGGCAGAAAGAAGGAAAAGGTAGTCATGATTAAGCAGGCTTTAAAAGATTGCTGCAACCTCACAAAAGAGGCTTTGCAGCCCCAGTGGGATCCCAAGCAGAGGCGGATCTAAGGGGGGGGCAAATCTGTAAGTTTTGCAAGCAGCGTTACCTTGCAGTGGAAAACACTCCTCTCCTGCACTGTTCTAGCCAATCCTCACAGGGAACAGCAACATCTTGGCGTTGCTTACTGGCTACAGCAGCAAGGGAGAGGAGGGATTTACATGACAGGGTAAGGCTTCTTGCAACACTTAGAGCTTTGCCCTCCCTGTAGATCCGCCTCTGATCCCAACCCACAGGTTGAAGAACACTGATCTACTTCATCATATGCACAAAACAAATGGAGGAAGCTGAAGGAGTACATACGAGATGGTTAAAGTAAAGTGAATGAGCAAAGTGAGAACTACGTAGAACATCCAATGAGCAGGGGCAGCAAACATCAGTATAATGAATAAACCCTTTCATTTGAGGTTGAGCCCATTGGATCACAATGCCTAAGAAAAAGTGGGTTGAAGTCATCATAGCTACATCAGAGAAAGCCTTCCCTACTGCTTTTCTTCCCCAAGTTTGTCCTGGCTGGGGGTGGGGTGGGGCAGGGAGGGAAGCTGAATGGAGAGGAAGTATAGAAGAGAGAAGAGTGGTAGGCTGGAGCATCTCCAAGGTAGAGGGATCATGCGCTACTCAAAAGCTTGCTTTAAATACTAATTGGTACAAAGAAAGGTGTTTTAAAAATGGAATCTCTTACTGTTGCTACTGCTTTGCATATAGCATTTCATTAGTGCAATAAAGAGTTTATTAAATTTCCTATTGGTAGTTACTGACTTGCTGCAGTGTTTATGTATAGGAAGATTACTACTTACTGCTACTTGAATTAAACTTTCTACTTTTTATTTCTATTTTTAAAGCCTTACTATAAATTGCTAGAACCAAAATATATACTTACACCATAAAAATAAAATAGAAAATCTTTAAAGAGCTGCAATCCAGGAAATGTATATGTGTATCTCAGATCATAAATGTAGCCACAGATAATTGTAAACATATGGTAAGTTACTCTTAAATACTTATATTTTGGGAAACATAATTGTGCTGTATATCTTGCTGAAGTCACAGAATACTTGTGCCTTGAAAATGTGTGCAATTTCCAGTGCATCCCTGATATATTCATAGGATCCGCTCAAAATTTGCAATTCATTAATTCTGAATATAATTCTCTGTAACATCAGAAAGTTTACGAGTAGTTAAGCAGCTCAATACAAATGTATTAGATTTTATAATCCAGAGGTGGCCAACCTTTCAAATTTAGGGCTCCCGGACCTCTAACACTTGTATAGCACAGATGTGTAGTGTCATCTGACAAGCTGCACCAGCTGAAGTTCAATCAATCAATCAATCAATCAATCAAATAGTATTTATAAACTGCTTTTCAACACAAAGTTCATAAAGCGGTTTACAAGCAAATAGTAATAAAGTTAAATGGTTCCCTGCCCCAAAGGGCTCACAATCTAAAAAAAGTGCAGAACACCACCAGCAACAGCCACTAGAAAAAACATTGTGCAGGGGTAAAGAGGGACAATTGCTCTCCCCCTGCTAAATATAAGAGGAGCACCACTTGAAAAAGTGCCTCTTGCCCAGTTAAGCAGGGTTTAACTGAAGTTCCCTCCTCTACACAATTGTTAAAGGTTCAGTAGCCCTAAAACTGAAAGTTTGGTCATCCCTGGTATAATCAATTGCAAAATCCAAGAAAAAATGTCTCAAGTTTGGGTTCGCTATCTCTCTGTCATGCTTATCCTCCAATAGTCTTGTTATGTAGATCATTAGAATTCTTATTTTAGATGGCTTAACTAAGCTCACATGCATGCATGTATATGTGCGTACTCATTCACTTATAGCTCAATCCTATGCATCAATCTACTCAGAGATAAATCCCATTGTGTTTAGTGTGGACTTACTACCAGGGAAATGTGTATAGGATTGTAGCCTCATGGGCAGCCCAATCTATGCTGCACAATCGCCAGCGTTGCAATTGCATTGCTAGTACTGGATGTAACAAGCATGCCATAAGGCACATTTGTGCCACCCAGGGAGTAAGCTGTGCCAATGGGGAGGTTGCACTTCCCCATCAATGCCACAGTTGAAGCCCTGGCTACCGGTGGAGACAAGGTAAGTGCTGAGTGGCACGGGGACCAGGGAGGGTGGCAAAAGGGCAGGGGAGAGGTGTTCCTGGATGTGTGGATGGTGGGAGAGATTGGAACTGGGGTGGGACTGCCCTAGTGATGGGACCAGCAGAAGCCTCCTCTGCTGAATCCTATCCCTCTCCCTGACTCGAAAGCCCACTTTTTGTGTCTGCCTGGTAAATAGCTGGTGTAGCTCTGAGTAGCCCCATTGACCAGGCTGTAGCTTTACTCAGGCAAAGGAGACAAATGTCCCCATACTTTGAGGAGCCCTCCAGCCTGCTGAAATCCAGCACAGCACACAGCAGGCGCCATTTTATGCCAGTGCTCCTGCGCTGGATAAGATTGGTCTGTCACTCACACACAAGACTAACAGCACAAACCTATGCATTTCAGGCAAGCCTACCTATAAGGTGCTACAACTGAGAAGACCCTTTCCTTGGTAGACACTCAACTATGCGTCTGTGGGCCAAATCTGATCCAATTTTCCAGCCTTGATGTAGCAGTCCCAATGGGAGGAGGTATGTACCGATGGTTGACCTGCTGATACTGCCTGAAGCTAAGCAGGAAAAACTGTGGTCTATTTTTGGATGGGAGACAGAATGCCAGGCTGTGACAAGCTGCAGTACCTCTTGTGGCAGAACAGAGTCACTGTGGAGCTGATTAGCCAGTGCAGGAATACTGTGACAAGGTCAGCGGGCAAAAGAATGGAATCCAACCTTGCAGACCTGTCTTGGCTGGACTTAGAATCACCTGCTGAAGCTCAATGTCACATGTCCAGAACCACACTGTGAAGGCTACATCTGGGACTGAGGGTTCAATTAATCGCAGAATACTGTATATTTGTAAAAAAAAAAAATCCCCATTGAAAAATGGTGGTTTAGACTAGCCTGCCCATGTAAGCCCATGTAAGCTGCCTTGGGCATTTGCTTCGGCATGGGAAAGGCGGGGTATAAATTCCTAAAAATAAATGGGTGTGTGGCACACCAACTTCCAGGGACAAAATTGGATCGCTCATAGCTACTTCATTGCCCCCCCCACCCTCCAGTAACCTGGAAAGTTGGGAAGGCTCTGCTTAGTGAGCAAGGGCATTTGGGAGTGTTCATGTCCATAGCGAGAGACTTTTCTGGGCCCTGCTTGCCATGTGAACAGAAGTGGGGCAGGATGGCAGCCACTGGCGCTGTGGCACCTGGCTGTGTTGTCACCACCAGGTGCTGATCAGGAGACTAGAGAGGTGAGACTAAAGGAAACGGTGCGGCTGCAGCAACCGTTCAGCTCTTCATCAGGTGGGTATCCACCCATAAAGACAGCTCAGGGGAGTCAGGCTAAGGTGGGCAAAAGGAGTGAAAGCAAAGGAGTGAGCAAAGAACACGACAATTACAGGAGCAAGAAGGTAGAAAGAGAAAGGTGGGATATAAATAATAAATATCTAGATTTTAAAAAAAAACTTGCAAATTTAAACTGGCAAACACATTTGATGCTACAGGAGTTAAGTTCAGTATAGTAGGTTATTGTGGAATTTGACCAGCACACCTTAGTGATCAGTCTTTCACTTGTCAAAAATGCAATAGAACACAGAGGGAATGCAGTCTTATAGTAATTCAATACAGACGGCATCCTCCATCAGTACAATGCTTGACAGTTGTTCAATTCTAGCTTAAAGGAGAGTGTGTGATGTATTAAATTTTGCTAGCATCATTTCCTACAGCAGCTAAGCTCTCTCCCTTTCTCTCTCCCTCCTCCCCCCTTAACTGATTATATCCAAACCTGCTCATTTAACAGATCTGAGAAAATCGCAGTTTGAAATGGTATGGCTGCAGGGGAGCTTGAAGGGGACCAGACCAGAACGTGTTGGGTGAATTGCTTATTCTTCACAATGGTTTGAGGAGCTGGGAAAGAGTCATAATACAGGAAAAACCCTTTACAAATTCAAAACAATCACATACCATAAAAAAATATTCTAAGATCTATGCCAGCAGTTACTCTTAGGACATCATGCTTAGAAAAGCAGATAAGAAGGATGGAATGGTTGTAGTTATTTTTTTCAGGAAAACTTCTACCCTTAGGGTATGAGTCCAATTCAGATATGATCCAAAACTTGGTTTATTGCTACATGAATATGTCTAAGGGAGATGAGAATTTGTGTATTCTCTCTTCTCCTTTCTTGTCCATGTGAGAAAAGGAAGGCAAGGGCTTGTGCTTTAAGAAGAAACAACAGTTCTCCATTCTGCAGTCCAAACTCAAGGAACTGCAGAGAGGAGTCAGAACAAGCCAGAATATCAACCCAGGAACAAACCATGGCTGGATATCTTGGTTGGTTCTAACTTGGGTTAATTAACAAAACATAGTACCCTACAAGGAACTGTGGACTGTTCTAGAGTGTGAGAGAAAGGAGGAGAGGGGAGCAAGAAGTCACCTCCATAGCGCTCTTAGGCTTATTCACAAATAAAAGTGTTAGACCATGGTTTAGCATTACATTCTATGACTTGTTCACACACCACTTCTCCAAGCACTGAGATGTTTCAGGGATGTTCCACTATCTGAGTTCTGGTTTCCTTTGGAAGAGTAATTACTGGAAGCTTATGGCATCATTGCAATATTTGCTGTATTGACAAGTATACAGGTTGAAGCATTTGGATGGTGTCTGTTTGATAGGAGGCCTCCCAAGGGCTTATTGAGTCATTAACATTTATTAGCCCCATTTTGTTGAATCCCACGCCATGCATTGCTTAAAGGCAAAGCCTAAGGATCTTCTCCTGCCACTAGCCAGCCCTCTGTGCATGAGAAGCAGAGGCGTTTCTACAGGGATGGCAAAGCTCTAAGTTTTGCAAGAAGCCTTACCTTGTCATGTAAATCCCTCCTCTCCCTTGCTGCTGTAGCCAGTAAGCAACGCCAAGATGTTGCTTTTCCCTGTGAGGATTGGCTAAAACGGTGCAGGAGAGGAGTGATTTCCACTGTAAGGTAAGGCTTCTTGCAAAACTTAGAGCTTTGCCATCCCTGTAGAAACGCCACTGATGAGAAGTGCTGCATTTATGACACTGGTTGGCCTAATATTAATAACCATGACTCCATTGATATCTCCCATGGTGTGCCACACTGTGATTTGTTAACAGGGTCTGAATGAGGAAGGAGTACAGTGGGTAGAGAAGCAGATCAGTGCTGCTTTATCCTTGGAGGGAAAAGGCAGTAGGGTGAAGGGCATCCCAAGTCTGCCATTCCCCACTATTCATCGCTCAGTATGAGCTGTATCAGGAGTGTCATTGATGGGCCAGCCATGATTTACTCACATATAATGCATCTTGTCCATACCACTGAGATGAGTCAGAAATTGAGGACTGTGATCCCCCCATTTGAAAGTTAAATTGCATCCATGGCATCCATTAGCAAGGATTTCCAATAGGAGGGTTGCGGGAAAAGCCTCCCTTAACCTGAGAACTGGGGAAAACCATTGCCAAACATAGTAGTCAGTATTGAATCAGTAAACTAGTGGTCTGATGGCGTATAAAGCAGTTTCACATGTTCCAATGTGCGGCATTACATGCCGTTGTACTTCCTAATTTGCATGATGCATCTGGCACTGGTGGCTTTTGCTAGCATCGCCATGCTGTAATATCAACCATAATTTGGGCTGCCTTGACATACCTGGCAAGTCTCACTGAGAGCGCAATCCTAACCTGGAGTTAGGCCAGCACTGTTAGGCCAGTAAGGTTTGGCTGGCACAAGTGCCACCGTAAAGCATGTTTGGACCACTCCGGGAGTCAGGGAGGATGGCACATGTCTCTGTGTTGGCCTCTCTGACTCCAAGAGTGGTCCAAACATACTTTATGGTGACCCTTGTGCCAGCCAAGCTTCTTGGCCTAACTGTGCCAGCCTAACTCCAGGTTAGGATTGCACCCTGAGTGGTGGGAAATATTTTGAAATGTAAGAAGTTTCAAGTTATGTTTCTAACAGATTAGATTCTTTTTCATTAGGCTGTGGAAAACTAAACCAGATTATTTCTTGGACTTTTTCGTCACTGGGCTGAAACCTTACGAATAATTTCCTGTTGCTTGTTTATCCTAGTGTTTTGTAAGAAAATTTGTTATGCTGATTACATATAGCAAAGCTGACTTATATAATCTATTTTGGTACAGGGTGTAGCCTTGCAAAATGAGAAGGGTATCTAAAGTGGTAATGTATTATATGCATTTTCCATCTCCCACTAAAGAGGGGGTTAAACTTCACTGTGTCTGTATTGCTTCTATTAACAGCACTGTTTGCGTATTTGTGATTATGCAGCCCTAAGGGCAAAAGCAATTTTCAACCATTTTTCGTTTCTCTAATGTATGCTCAGAAACCAAGTTGTGATGTTATGTTGAGCAAGAGATGCAGAGCTCGGAAGAGGCCCTTAAGGCACTCACAAGCCTGACTGTGCATATGTCTTTTTCCCCAATTTGTCTTCTGACCCATAACCCTTTACAAAGTGCTGTGCACAATGTCCTGACAAACTTTGGGATAAGGCAATGGGGTGAGGGAAGAGCCATCAGAAGGACAGGGGGCCTCAGAAACTTCACAATACATGCAGAACTTTTCTATATAGCTCCTGCATCCTGTTTTCCACGGTTTTCTGAAGAGCAAAAGAAACCGTATTTTTTACTAGGTTTAACTTATGGGAAGCAAGCTTTTTGGCCCAATTCTTTCCGACTATCAAAGGCTGATGCAGCCATGCTAATGGGGCATGTGCTACATCCTGTGGAGGGAGGGGCAGTTGTGGAGGCCTCCTCAAGGTAAGGGAACATTTGTTCTCTTACATTGGCACTGGAAAGTTGAATACAACTGGGCACTTAGCCCCCAAATTCTATGCTTTCCTTTCCCTGCCAGTTGCACCATTGGAGAACATGCTGCATCCTGCGGGGTAGGGAAGTCCTAGAGCTCTTCTTCAGTTAAGGGAGCTATTCTCTTACATGGTAGTAAGCCTCCTGCACCAGAACAGGTCTACTTGGACCTGTACCAGTGATTGGTGCAAGTACGAGTGGCTTCAGGAAGATGGATTAAAGCCCAGAAGTGGGATAGGATATCGGAGGCACTTATAATGCTCCCTTCCTGCCTCGCTCCAGCACATGGGCTGAACTTATCAGTACCAGGGGTTCTGGAAGGTCTGCGGGAGGGCCAATGCCACTTGTGGTGGCCCATCTCCTCCATAAAGCGCCTTGTACTGTCACAACACTAGGTCAGGTGGCGTAAAAGTAGCCTAGGATTGGCCTGTTAGTGACAAAGGATGCTGTTAAATATCCAAGCTACTTCTAACCAAATCTGAACTCAATACAATTTAGCACATAAGAACATAAGAAGAGCCCTGCTGGATCAGGCCAAGGCCCATTTAGTCCAGCTTCCTGTATCTCACAGCAGCCCACCAGGTGCCCCAGGGAGGCATGAGACAACAAGATGCTTGCATCCTGTTCCCACTCCCTTGCACCCGGTACCAGTAGCCCTCCACCTTTGTAAGGAGGTTGCACAATCCATCATTGCCTATAGCCCACGATGGACCTTTCCTCCAGAAATCCATCCAATCCCCTCTTAAAGGCATCCAGACCAGATGCCATCACCACCTCCTGTGGCAAAGAGTTCCACAGATTAACTACCCGCTGGGTAAAAAAGTACTTCCTTTTATCTGTTTTAACTCTCCCAACCCTCAGTTTTAGCAGACGCCCCCTGGTTCTGGTGTTTTGAGAAAGGGAAAAGAACATCCCTCTATCGACTCTATCCCTTCCGTGCATTATTGTGTATGTCTCAATCATGTCCCCTCTCAGGCGCCTTTTTTCTAGACTGAAGAGCCCCAAACGCTGCAGTCTTTCTTCATAGGAGAAGAGAAGCAGAGGAGCAGAAGCAGAGGAGCACATAGAAGCAGAGAAGTATTTGAATTACAACCCACTTCTACTGCTTCAAAAACTGCTTCAAGTGCAAAGAGTGGCATCCATTAAAACAGTATTTGTTTATTCCTTGGGGGCACTCACACCAACACAGAACATGTCCCCACCCCTACCAAGGTCCCCAAGTGTGCAAAGAATCTCTGTTGAGGGTCAGGGGACAATGGCATGGGATGTGCCAGAGAAGCTGCAGGGAAGGGGAAGACTATCAGGAAACAATGAGGGGAACAATGAGGGGAACTTTGGCAGGGCAGAATGAGCAGGACTATAGCACCAAATCAGAACTATTTCTATGGTAAACCGATGTACAGTTGAACTGAACTGTAATTCTGCAACGTTGCCCATTACAAATTATGCTGGGCCCAATTGGGCAACCATTTCACAAACAAAAGTTCCACTGGCACCAATGAAAGGGCAATTTGCCCAGCTAAGGACCACTAATGGGGCCCTTTAGGATCCTAATCTAATAGCAAACTACGGCACGTTGCAATTATTCTGAATCCATTTCCCAAGTCTAATGTTAAGATGCAGGATAAAACTTAATTACTAATCTTAACCACGCTCAAGGCAATTTTAGAGTCCTTTGGAAAAGATTTCAGGACCCATTTGAAAGGGAAACACTGGAAAAAATGGCAAAATAGTTCACCAAGGACTACTGTTTGGAATTTTTCTGTCTCACATCTCTGGCAGGTTTTCGTTTGACTACCTGCTGTATAATCATAAAATTGGATAGGGCTTTGTGAATCATAAATATGCAATACTGAAATACCAGGGGCCTGATCCTAATGGCCCTACTGCCAGTGGTACATGTGAACTTGCCATAAAGCACATTTGTGACACCCAGAGAGGAAGGAATGCTGGCGCTGGGATGGTGCTAGTGTGCGCCTGGTGGCCTCACTACCAAGCGGATGGGCTGCCAGCACTCCAGCAGACGAAGTCAGACGAAGTCCGACTTAAAACTTACCTTATGTGGTCTGATCTGAAACTTTTGAAGCAATTAGCTATATTCCTTTGTGCCATTGTGAAGTATAATGCTGTTAGAGAGTCTTTTGTGTTAGACTCTATTTAAATATTTTATGTTGTATTGTTTTGTTTGTATTGTTGTGTTGTTTTGTTTGTATTTGTATGCCAATAAAGGTATTCTATTCAGTGCTGGTGCCCGGTGACTGTTTTGGGTGCAGGGGGGAGAGGCAGGGAGCGGCAGAACTGGGCAGGGGAGGGGAAGAACACACAGAAGTGAGACCTGGCAGTGGCTTCCCCCACTGGATTCTATCCCCCACCTTGGACTGGGCAACCTGACCCGGGCCTGCTCAAGTCACCGCCAGTGAAATAGCGAGTGGAAACTCAAGGAGTCCCATTGTTGGGAGTGGAGCATTCCCCAGGGAAAGGAGATGACCATCCCCTTCTCTCGAGGAGAGCCTAGTAGCTGCTGCAGATCCTGTACCATTTGGCTACTGCTGCTCCTACAGGAGCCAGGCAGCTTAGGATTGGGCTGTAGATATACCACAATCAACCTGTTTCAAATTATGACCATCTAGATCCTTGGGAAGGTTTACAGGGATAGGAGGATGGAGCTGGCTACTCCCCAGTGCTGCTGTCAGATTGCTGAGGACCCTGACACACATCAGCCATGTCCCCACCCCCCACCCCCTGATAGGCACTATCGCTACCACATGCTGACAATTCAGGTGTCAGCCTGACCAGGTAGGCCTTTGATGGGGGTGAGCCCTTAACTAGTACCCAATCTGGCTTACTCCTTACATCACCCCTGTTTGACGCTTGAAAATGACAATTATAGGTACGATGCCTCCCCAAACTTCTTTTTTCAGCTATACTGGTGAACAGCCAGTCATAGAACAGCCTTTCAATTATGGATTAATAAAATGCTTTTTAAACTGCTATCCATGCTGCTGGTTATGGCAGTAAATTAGTGAATCTTGTATTGCATGAAACAAAACCTCCTTTGCTGGTCTTTAAATTCCTGCTAGAAAATGCCACTGGTGACTCCAAGTGTCTCATACATGTGCAATAGGCCCCTATGATTTCCCATAGGCTTTAACAGGGTAAATTGTACACACAGGGACAGAACACCCTAAGAACAGAGCTCAGCAAACACGGTGCTGGTATAGTTGGTTTGGCAGTTCTAGGAAGGGAAGTGTTTGGCCTGTTTTAATACCCCCTCAGGTCATGCAGTTTGTCCAGGCTAAAGAAATGGTACATCCTAGAATGAGCTACCATTTGCTTTGAATAGGCGCTCAGAAGGAACCAGGTGCAAATCTCAACAATGTTTATCTCAACAAACATTATTCCCTCTCAAGTGGGTGGACCCACCTTGATCAGTATGGCAGTGAGAAGGGGTCATCCAGAGATACGTTTCTGTGTACTTGGGAGGCACCCCAACCCCAATTCCTTCCCTCCCAGATGCCTGAGGTTGTTCAGGTGTTCATATCCCGCAGCAACATGCATCCCCAATCCTAATACCCACCTTGGCCCAGTCGAGGATGCTATACATTTTAAATACCTCCTTCAAAGTTTAAAGGATCTGTGGGGAGCGATTAAAGGTGAATGGCAATTAGTTAGGATTGAAGGATTGAAATGCTTCTTCTGAGCATAATGATTCTTGATTGGGATTGCAATCTAGCACTACAGTAGATATGTACATTTGGGGCTGACTGAAGAGCACATTGTTCATCCAGACCCTGAACTAGAGTAGTATAGACATGGAATTATATAGCACAACATGGGGGCGGGGAAGGGAAAAGAAAAGGTTGTCAAGGCTGGAGGGAGAGAAATTTTAAAAATAACTTTTACCAGGACTCCACTTATACTTTATATTAACTTTTAAAGGTAGGGTTAGCAGGCTGGGATAGAGTGGCTATACCTTTAACCGTTTGGAAAGCTCATCATAGAAGAGTTTCAAAAGCTGCACTTGCCCAAATTTCCTCCTCTATACAATGGTTAAAGGTATAGGTACTCTGACCCAGTTTGAATCTTGTAACCGTATTTAAAGGAAACATGATGTAATGTATGTAGCAGTGCAATCCTAGGCACATCTACTCAATAATAAGAGTAATAAAAGCTTCTCCCAGGTAAATGGATATAGAATTGCAGCCTAAATATTTTAAATTGAAGGCACCACAGCAAATACATGTTTCCTAAGCATGTGTCTTCTGGCGATGTGAATGCAGGGGTGAAATTTGGCAGGGGTGGCATTTGCAGGGTTAAAAGCAGTGGGTAGATAATTATTTCCTGTGCCACCAATTCTACCTCTCTTATCATGGATGTTTTAACCTCTGATGTTTTGGGCAAATGATGTTTTGGACTTCAGGAAGTCTCATCCATCAGAAGAAACTATTGCCTGCCCTGCATAACTCCCCACCCCCCCAATCATTTGCCATCTTCTAAGTCTGCACACAGATTAGAAGGGTAGAAAAGAAACAGATGATGGCTAATTTTTACCAACAGTTGCATTGAAAGTAGTAATTTGCCGGCTAAGGAACTATTTTAATGCCAATTCTTTGTCAAGTGTTGAAAGCCTGGACATTATAACTTTTTTTTATTAAAGCAGAAAAATAATTGGGGGGGTGGATTTTGCAATTATCACACCACATTTCCATCTGGAAGAGAGCTTTTCATTGTTAAGTGATTCAATTATCTTAATTGTTAGAAAATAAAAAAGCAATAGCACTGGATTACTGATAGCGTGGTCCTATTTAGTCATATTTGACATACCATATTTGACATGCGCTGTAATGTGATGTTGCTGTTATGTTCTGCATCAGCTATTGTTGCAGTTGAAGCTGGTTTTTCAAATAAAGTGTCTGGAGTAAAAATGAGAATTAGGTCTAGCTAGCTCTTGAGACAGGCAATAATTGAAAGTGGTATGCAAACCCCCAGGGTCCGTGGTTTACGGACATATTTCTCTTTCTCAGTCTGCAGACTGACTTCTCTAGTCAGACAGCTTTTGCACACACACCCTGGAAAATCTGTTAAATCCAACACTACAGTGGGATATGTACACTCAGTGTGCAGAGATGCTATTTCACACCACCTTCTCCAAAACTACCATCACCATATTTTCCTTTAGCTGCAACTGAAGGTGTAACTGTCCTTCTTTGTAGCATATTTGTCTTCCTTTTGCCCATTTTACCCTTCTTTTGCCCATTTTATCAAGGGCAACCCAGTTATGACTATCACAGCAAGAAGGCCATACGGCAGAATGAACTCAGGCGGCAATCCTATACATGCTTACATGGGAGTCAGTCTCAGTGAACTCAGTTGGGCTTGATTCTAAGTAGACAGGTATAGGATTGTGCTGTCAGTGGCTGAAGCACATCTTTGCCCTGTATCTGGAAAGCCCTGCGTTGGTGTCTCTTTTCATTGTAGTTCTGGCTTTCATCTTCGTATCAATTTAGTTGCTCATTCAGACAACAGGACTTTACAGAATCTCAGAGAAAATTAGGACACACTACAGATACAATTCATATCCATAGGGCAAAATGTATCCAAAGGGCAAAATGGGTGGGGGGGGTTGGGGTTGGGATGGGCGACAGCAGCACACACCATATCCTAACCCGCACTCCCAGACCTGGCAGCCTTACATGGGTTACTTAGATTAGCTGTGCAGGTATGAGTAGCCCCATAGGGCAGGCTGGGGCTTGACATGGGGTAAGGGGAAAAATCCTGTTACATCAAGGTGACCTCCAGCAGACTCCCAACCTATGTTGGATACAGCACAGGTCCTGCTGCTTAGCTGTTCTGGCGCAGGTTAGGACTGTGCCCTTAATATTGTACATTAAGGTTAAGGTTTCCCCATGACCGGTCTAGTCATGACCGACTGTAGGGGGCGGTGCTCATCTCCGTTTCAAAGCCTGTAGAGCTGGCGTTTTGTCCAAGGACAAGCTTCCATGGTCAGGTGGCCGGCATGACTCTACGCTGTAGTGCACGGAACGCCATTACCTTCCCACCAAAGTGGTCCCTATTTATCTACTTGCATTTAGGTGCTTTCGAACTGCTAGGTTGGCAGGAGCTGGGACAAGCGACAGGAGCTCACTCCGTCACGCAGTCTTGAACTCCCAACCTTCCGGTTGGAAAGCCCAACAACAGTGAATTAACCCACTGCGCCACCACGTCCCTAATATTGTACATACTTTGGTGCTAAGACCATGATGAAGAAATTCCCATGCTGATATCCTTACCATTTTTAAAACCCCAATATATTGTATAAGTCTTCAGTATTCATCATACTGGTGCCAACTTATATTGTCCAGTATAAGAGGTGGTTGATATAAGCAGCATCCTTTGCTATTTCCCTTATGTGCGATGTTACCAACTTTTGGTGTGGCTTTTGACACTAAGTGTAACTATAGCAGTACTTGAGACATCGTTTTTACCAAGGGCAATCCAGTTATGACTATCACAGCAAGAAGGACATGCTATTTTTAATGAGGTAGAGCTATTTTAGAGTAATAATCAATACAGACTGCTGAAAAACCTAGCAATGGCTTATAATCCACACAGATTCAATTATTTCAGCAGTTGCAAACACGCAAGGGACAAATATGCTAAACCATTCAAAACTCTTTAATGCTATGTAAGTTAATTTGTCTACAATCATACGCACCCTTCTATACAATTATGTTTTATGAAAATCAGACGGCGACCGGTTAGAAGTATACAGCATCTGAAATATTTGTTAAACATTATCTCAAGAGGCTGTTCTGTTTGCTACGGTGATTAAAATGCATTACAAAAGTGCATGAACAATTTTTCTGCTTATATGGCATTTTTTAAATATCTTATTAAACTAACCTTGGTGTTTTGTTTTTTCCTTCCTGGAAGCATTAGCATGAAATAAGGAAAACCAAGTGAAAATGTTGGAAGGGATTGTTGGCCTGTTTTAAAGAAAAATCCTGATCCTAGCGGTGGAGAGGTGGAGACTACTTACAGCCCGATCCTAATGAGGCCTGCCCCGTATCCAGCACAACGTAAGGCCGAATCCAAAGCCCAATTGGGAGGCTGCATGGGAGGCTGCTGTTTAGTAGGTGCAGATTCAAGGAGTGCATAGTATAGGGGAGGCTGGAGCCTCCCCTATGGTAAGGGTGCGAATGTGCCCTTGCCGGAGGGAGGCTCCAGCCTCTCCAATACTGTGTGGGATTTGGCACCTGCCAGCCAGCCTTGCCAATCCAGTGCAGTATAGAATTGCACTCTGAATTACTTTCAAGTCTTCAGAAGCACAGAAAGCTAAGCTGTAGTTTAATCTTGCTTTGAAGAACCCAGATCCTCTGGAAGGGAAACCATATGAGACCCGCACATAATCTCTACACAAGATGTCGCCAAGCACATAAATCATGACAGCAATAGACGAATCGTGTATTTTATGGATCATAATGACTTTGTCTTGATCTAAATCATACCAAAGTATGCCTCTGAATTATTGATGCCCTTAGCACTCCAGAATAATCAATCCCCTTCTCAATTGTGGCATAAATTTAATCTTTGCTCATACACAGGTGGCGCTTCCACTGCTCAGAAGGCAGAATTAAATATTCATTTCTAAGGCTACCTATTTCTCAGATTTGGGGGAGGGGCAACAGGGGTGAACCACAAGGTTCGGTTCCCCCATTTGACACTGTCAGGGTGATGGTGGTCAGTGGCTCTATGGGCTCCACAGATCTATGGGTACGACAGGGGACCGAGATGATGTCATGGCAGAGGAAGGGGAGGTGGTTGCACTCATGGACTACATTATTCCACCTTGCAGTACTGGCAAGGAACCAAGCCAGCCAGGGCTGGCCCATCCCGGAGGCTAACTGAAGCAGTCGCCTCAGGCTGCCGAGTGGTGGATGAGGCGCCTATTTCTGTCAACCTATTTGCATCCGCTGCCTCCCTTGTCCCTCCTAGACTGGAAAAGGAAGAGAGGGACAGATAGTAAATGTGGAGGGGAAGGCTAGAATGTGAGCGGGAAAACTGGCGAATGGGAGGAGCAGTGGCTCACACATTATCAGTAGAGGGCAGCGTTTGGCAATAAGCGTAAGGAAGACATGATTGAGACATACAAAATTATGCACGGAAGGGACAGAGTCGATAAAGGGATGTTCTTTTCCCTCTCTCAAAACACCCGAACCAGGCGGCATCCGCTAAAACTGAGGATTGGGAGAGTTAAAACAGATAAAAGGAAGTACTTTTTTACCCAGCGGGTAGTTAATCTGTGGAACTCTTTGCCACAGGAGGTGGTGATGGCATCTGGTCTGGATGCCTTTAAGAGGGGATTGGATGGATTTCTGGAGGAAAGGTCCATCGTGGGCTATAGGCAATGATGGATTGTGCAACCTCCTTACATTGGTGGTGGGCTGCTTCAGAGTACCGGGTGCAAGGGAGTGGCAACAGGATGCAAGCATCTTGTTGTCTCATGCCTCCCTGGGGCACCTGGTGGGCCGCTGTGAGATACAGGAAGCTGGACTAGATGGGCCTTGGCCTGATCCAGCAGGGCTCTTCTTATGTTACGTTTTGGCCAGCCCTGATGCCAGCCCATCACGCCCTTCAGCACAGTTCTGAATTTGGATAAACAGCAAGGCGTCCAGGTTTGGGAAGTGCTTGGCATTCATGTGGCAGCTGCTGGGTCCTGGAGTTTCCCTCCACTCTTTTCAAGCCTCGAATCACGGGAGCCATGCAGCGGTGGAACAACAATGGGGGTACACTAAGACCAATGTGATTGCTTTACAAACAACGAGGCTGTCCTGCTTGCTTTATGGTTTCTCTGGGGAATAACAGTGGCCCCCCATCTCTGCAGAAATGGGTGTGTACAGGCCAACACAGGATATTGCCTTATACTGAGTCAGACCATTGGTTCGTTTAGCTGAGTTTTGTCCACAATGCCTGGCAGCAGTTTTCCAAGGCTTCAGAAAGGGGTCATCCAGTTCTTCTGAACAGAGGTGCCAGAGACTGAACTGGAAATCTTCTGATGTCAAATAGCCACCCGCCATAGTTCCCTGCTGCTGGACTGCGGCCTAAGTGAATTTCTCTCTGAAGGTGACATGGCAGGTACACAGCACTGAAATGTCAGGGGGTCTTTATGGCTGTATCATGTTACACATTACGAGTAATTGCATATGTTCCTATTTTGTAACATAAAATTATAATGATACTCCGTTCTGCCTCAAGCGCTCAAAAAGAACTTGGTATTTAGCAACCCTGGTTGGCATTAAGGGAAAAGGCAATCAAAAAGTCCTGTTATTAGCAGTGATTAAAGTTTCATACTAGCGTTAAGTTTTAACTGTGTAATGCCTCACCAGGGGACACGTGGCTGAACGTAAGCTTGGAAGACCCATCACTGCAAATTCCAGTCCAGCACAGACTTGAAGGGATTACATTCTCCCAACTTCAATTCTTCACTGTAAGTTTTAAAAACGGATTGCCTGCTGGGAGAGTAGAGGCAGAGTTTGAGATGTGTGCCAGGAAGATCCCAAGATAATCTTAGCCACAAACTCACCAAGTAACCTTAGGAAAACTAATGCTCTCTCAGCCTCAATCACTATAATCTGCAATATGGGGATTATACTGGCCTACCCCACAGGACTGTTGTAGGAACTACTGGAGCAACATATGATACAAGTAATATAAAGGCAAAGCATGGTGTTATTGGTGATGTCATTAGCTAAGGGCGCAATCCTAACCTGCGCTGGATTAAGCAGGCTGGCTCACCTGTGCAGCATCCTAGTGATATTAGAAGGCGGTAGCAGCTCAGCGTGGGGCAAGGGAATTTTATTTTCTTATGGCACAAGTTCTCCTGGCCACGAGCGGCCCAAATTGGAGCTGCACAGCCTAGGGACAGAAGTTTGGATATGGCCCAACGTCATCTCTGCTCACAGAACCACCCCATTACGCCCCCTGCATCTGGCACGCCCTTGGCGTGGCCCTGTACTGGCAGAGCTAAGCTGGTGCTCGATTGGCACAGCTGATAGGCGTGGTGGAACCCATGAACTGGCGCTGCTGCACAGAGACAAAATCTGTGGCACAGACACGCCTTACAGCACTTTGCGACAGGGCTGGTCTGGCGCCAGAGCGATGCTCCAGCACACCACCAGGTTAGGATTGCGCCTTAAGTGATCCAGCCTCTGTGAAATGTGGATTTCAAGACAGGAATTAGATGGATAGGGTAATATTAATGTTGTTAATGTAATAACAATAATGTAAATGGTAGCAACTAAAATGTGAGCGTTATTCTTGGTGAGGTATATAAGTACCTGGTGAGGTATATAAGTACCTGTTGATTGATTGATTGATTGATTCTTGGAACATTCTGAAAAGACTGGTGTCCCTCTACACCGAGCTCCCCTATTGCCAATCGATGTGGAAAATCCGAACTAATGGGAAGCAATAATGTGGGTTTACTGAACAGCCAAGAGTATGTCATGTGCACATGTTACGCCACTGAAATTTTTCCAGGATGTGGGTAGTGGGTGCTCTGACCTATGCAAACAAGTGCACGAATGAAGAACCTTTACTGGGATAAGAACATAAGAACAGCCCTGCTGGAACAGACCAAGGGCCCATCTATCCAACTTCTTGTATCTCACAGTGGCCCACCAGCTGCCTCAGGGAGCACACAAGACAACAAGATGCTTTTATCTTGCTGCCACTCCCCTGCATCTGGCATTCTAAGGTAGCCTATTACCCTTGCACCACAGCCAACGAAGACACCAGGCTGTGGTTGGGGTTTAACTTTATTAAACACAAGTGACCAGTTTTGAAGTCATGAAACCTACTGAACACACCATCCTGCCCTTGCCAGTCTGGGGTAACGTGAGTGCCGCACACACTATCTCATATCATGGGGCGTGGTTAAGGTTACTGTGCTCCTACTGATAGCAGAAATGTCTCAGTTCTGAATTTCTTTGTCCTGGGGCTTTTCAACTGCCCTCGCCTTAACTTGTCAATGTTATGGAGTTTTTTTCCTACCACTGAATACATCTGAATAGACAGCACACCATTTGCTCTGCAGTGAAGATCTTCTCTGCCAAGTTCATACCTTCTTAGAAAAGCAGATCTTTTTGTTTCCTTTCATTTATACATTCAGTTAATCCTGACATAATTATTACACGGAGGATTAGGAAAGGACCTGGCCCTTTGGTACACTGGCTGCACTCCAGCCATCCACAAAGTCGACCACAAAGCCATGCTTTTCTTCTGATCCTAATCTGCGTTTTGTGTCCTTTAATTGCTAATGACAGCTTTAAAATATGAGGATGAAATTTAAATGATCGCCTAATGAAAATGGGGTCATGGATCAGCAGCTCCCCGGTCACAGGCAAAAGCATTAACTACCTGACTTTTCTAATCCTTGCCTGTGGTTAAATACAGCAAAGCAAATACTATGATGAATGGGGTTTATTGAAAAAGTCGCTTTTCTTTGCTTTTTTGGCAGACACAGACACTGGCTGCCTTTCTTCTCCAAAAGTTTTAAAGTTGTGCAAATGAGGCTGTGCATTTCTATGGGCAGCCACTGTGGAAACTGGCAGAGCTTCCAAAGTCTCACGATTCTTTTTAGATGAACAAAGCCTTGGCTACCGAGCCCCAATATCCCTTCTTCTGTATCTTTTCCTTCATTATGTAGACATCCATCCCATCTAATACAAATGCTCTGGGAGGCTAAATATAGCTTCAATTGTTCACAATATCATGTGATGTGGGCTTTCATGGTGAACAAGGCGATTGTATTCATCCTTATTAGTTCTGGAAGGAATTGGAACTTTTACAGGAGGCAACGTCTCTGGTAACCAAGGCCAAGCTCTTTCATGGTCTGCAGCTTGGCTGGGCATCCCAATCTTGAGCTGCCTGGGCACCACGGACGCCAAGGTAGCTAAACGGCTACAGCTGCATCCAGTGGCAGCCGGGCAGCTGCAGGAGGTACCTTGGGAGATGGGGACATTCATCCCATTCCCCTGGATAAGCCCAGAGACCCACCAATTGGTCTTGCGTTTGCTCTGGCCACTTTGCCAGCGCAGACACAAGGGCCTCCATGTTGGGCTGCATGGCCTGCCCCTCAGCCACCTAGTAATGCCCTCCTGCCTTGCCTGGAATTGGTGCAACGCTGGCAGCCCCTGCACTTACTGGCCTCCAGCATCACATTGCCACCTTCAGGCAGTGGGCACTGGCGTTAGCCCAGCGTTGGAAGTAAGGGCTTATCACTAGGGTTGAAAGTGCCTTATGGCATTTTTATAGTACACTTTTATCACCTTTACTGTGCCCTAATTCACCACCTTGATTCAAGGTGGCAGAAGGAATTTTCCATACCCATCAGTCACATGCTTACTCCAAGGAGCTTAGAGTGGTGCATATGGTTTTCCCTTCCTTTTGTCCTCACAACAACCTTGTGAGGTAGGTGAGGCTGAGAGATAGGGACTGGCCCAAGGCCACCCAGGAAGCTTCATGGCTGAGCATGGAAATGAACCTGGATCTTCCACGTCCAAGTCCAACTCCCAAACCACTAACTACATCATACTAATGTAAGAAAATGGGCATAGTAGTTGCCACTCTGTTTCACACCACTCCAGTAATAAAACTATACTGAAATCAAGTAGGTTGGGTGCATAGCAACAACTATACTAATGTTCATTGTTGCAGGCACTGCTCTCCCCAGTGCTCATTCGGTATAACGCATGCACAGAGCCAACTCATGTACAGCCTCTCTATGGCTCTGTATGCACAACCAGGGACCTGATTATGCAGAGAATGCCTGCGGGTGGACACATGCTTGTACACATATGAGATGGGTATATACAGAGCCTGACCATTGGCCCATCTAGGTTAGGATTGTCTCTACACTGACCAGCAGTGGCTCTCCAAAAGATGCCAGGGATTGAGCCTGAGGATCTTTTGCATGGAAAGCCTGTGCGAGTGATGGCCCCTCTAAAGCGACAACAAGTTATCACCTTAAAACATGCCCAAGAACGTTGCAAGATGCCAAGGGGTGGGCTGGTTTCATTGGCAGGTGAATGAATGCAGACAGATGACCATGATGGAAGAATGTTTGAAATCCATTATATTACATGATCAGACCTTTTGATAAATTGTGGAAAGGCTAAGCATAACAAAATAGATGCAGATATAATTTATACTACCTTGAAAACCCAATCATAAGTGTGTTTAATAAACGAATAAGATTGCTGTGTTACTATGGTGGTTCATCCTTCCTCAACCAACTTGTGTGGTTCATCCTTCCTCAACCAACTCATGCCTGGGCGACACAATAGACCTGTTCTGTGTTGTTTTTAGCCAAATGGCCCACATCTGTTTCTCCACTGAAGGCTAACCAAGACTTTTCTTTTCTCCCGTCTAGGTGAAATTGAAAAATGAAACAAAATGTTTTTCCTTTATATCCTTATCTTGCATTGCTGAATGTGCAGGGGAGGGAAGTACGCAAAACACTTAAAATGTTTCCCTGTCCTGGCTTGGAGAATGAATGCGTTAATCTATGCAAATCTAGTTCAATACTTTGAAAACAATTATGTTTATTTAACAGCCCACCTGCCAGCCTGAGCAGTATTATAAATATGCTTCAGTGCATACATATTTTCACTCTAGTGCACCTGTAGGCAGAATTAAAGAAAAGGATAATAATTCTGAAACTGATTATAGTGGCTCAGTGGTATGTGTGGTGTGCGTGTGCGTATACAATCCAGGTTAGTATTCTGGATTCTTTTTTGGTTGTAATGCTTACTGAGAAGCAGGAAGGGTGGGACAGTGTTGTATAGAGAATGATAGGAAACAGTGCTCTGTGAACGTTGTTTTGAACAATTAGGAGTAATTAGCTCTAATCCTTTTTGTTTTGATACTATCCAATATTTCACAACTATTATAACACATGGCATAGTACAAAACGCTGGCATTTCATTATACATCAAAGAGCCTATCCCCCCCCCCCCCGCTCTCTTGAGGGATCTAATCCTGTGTCTATTCTTCCCTCCTTTTTTCCTGTGTCTATTCTTCCCTGGCCTGTGCTATATCCAGTGCAGGTTGTGAGCAGGCTGGAGCCTCCATGGGGCAAGGGCATGTTTGCCCCCTTACCCTGAGGTCGGCGACAGCCACTCTGATGGGGCTGCTCAAATCTGCATTGAACACACTGCGTGGCCCAAATCAGGACTGCGTGAGCTGGAGGCGGGGGTTTGGATCAATCAATCAATCAATCAATCAATCAATCAATCAATCAGTCAATCAATCAAAAGTATTTATATACCGCTTTTCAACACAAGGTTGACAAAGCAGTTTACAGGCAAATAATAATCAAGTTAAATGGCTCCCTGTCTCCAAGGGCTCACAATCTAAAAAATGCAGAACACCAGCATCAGCAGCCATGAGAAAAGACCCTGTGCTAAGGTGAAGAGGGACAATTGCTCTCCCTCTGCTAAATATAAGAGGAACACCACTTGGAAAAGTGCCTCTTGCCCAGTTAGTGTCTCTTGCCTCTTGCTCTAACGGTCACATCCAGAGTCCACCCCCCTCCCAGGGTCATCCCGCATGCCGGAATACCCTCCCCCCAGTGATGTCATGCAGGGGGTACGCGGGGGTACGCGAGTACCGGTTTCTAGGATTACAGCTGGCCCCGCCCATTCGCCCACCCACACGTCGACTCCGCCCTCTGCAACGTTTGAATTTCCTGCATGTTTGAGTTGCCTGCATGTTCTCAGAGCCAGGCAGGCAGGCAGGCAGCGAGCGGAGCCTTTCCTTTCCTTGCCACTGAAAAATGAGTTGCTCTGGGGTTTTAACATGATGCCAGTCCTCCTTAACATGTTCTGGGGGTGCTGTGGAATACTGTTGCAACTGTTGGGTCAGTTTAAAATCATCTGAGGCCTCAAAAAGGGCTTTTTTCATGTCACTTCCTGCCACGACATCACTGCTGGCTTATGACGTCACTTCCGGTGGGCGGGTCCTGACACGTGCCAATCAAAAGTGAGTACCTGTTCTTAAATCATTTAGATGACACCACTTCCTCCCCCTGCCCCGTTCTGCCCTCCCTCATGCCTTTGCTTCACCTAGAATAGCCCCTGGCGCGGGAGCGTCTTACCTTGGGCGTGTTCCAATATTGGCGGGCCAATGCAACTGCTTGCATCAGCCCTGTGCCAGAAGTAGTGGTGTGAACAGGCTTTATGACAAGTTCGTGACAACACTTGGCCAACTCAAGTGGCTTGCATCAGCCAAAGGGAGAATGGATTGCACTGCCCGTGATTTTGAAAATATGCATGGACTCCCCCCTTTTGCTTTGTATATAGGATGTGATCCAAAGACATTGGCTGATCACACACCTGTACAGTTCCTTGTTGATCAAAGCAGGTCTATTTGTTCTATGAATGTTCCAGCCAAGATCCTGAGAGCAGATCTTTGTGATTTAGAGTGCAGTCCTAACCTGGAGTTAGGCCGGCACAGTTAGGCCAGCAAAGTTTGGCCGGTACAAAGGACACCCTAAAGTATGTTTGGACCATTCTCGGAGTTAGGGAGGCCAGGACACAGACATGCCTATCCTTTCTGGCTCCCAGTTTGGTCCAAACGCACTTTACAGTGCCTCTTAAACTGGCCAAACTTTGCTGGCCTAACTCCAGTTTAGGATTGTGCTCGTAATCTTGTTATTTTGCTGACTCTAGAAGAGTGAATGGAGTTTGATCTGGAGTTCAGTTTAGAGGGCTGAATGGATTTTCTCCATCCTTCAAATGGAAGGACCCTAAGGGAACAGTGACATGACATCACATGATGTCAACATTGTGTCATTTGACATCACTTCTTGGTTCTCCCTAGAGAAGGGATGCTCACTGCATTAGGAAATTCACAAGCAGGATGGTAATGACCCTTTCTTGCTATTGGACCGCAGAGGCAGCGGTGAACTGGTGCCTCCTAGCACCAGCTGTCATGTCAACCTCCCCATGTTACCCTGCACCTCCATGTTACCCCCCTCCCCACACATACTTCTGGAATGGCTCCATTTCAGAGCTGTTCAGATGCAAGGGAGGGCCAAAACTGTGGCACTCACTGCCCTGACTGATGACCATTGTGCCTGCCCGCTAATGTTCCACCAGCCCCCCTGATACTTGACACCTCCACAGCCTGCCACCTGGGGCTGCATCCTCTGACCACTCTATTCATCTGTTATTGTACAGAGGCATAATCTGCTTCCTAATCTGGCAACAGATATGTTGTCACTATAGATATGTAGTCTGAAGGTTAATAAGTAGTTGGAAACCAGTACAGTGTAGCTAGAGCTGCAAAGTCTGATCCTGTTCATGTGTATTTGGAAGTAAATCAGACATAATTCAATGGAGCCTAAGTAAGTGTACATCAGATTGACGTGTTAGTGTTTGTATATTGTATCAGGTAGGTGTATATGACTGTCCTCAGACTACAGATTCGGGGGGGGGGAGGGAGAGATGGCCAACCTACATCTGCCTTCTAATATCATGAATCTTGCTGGTTTTCCTAGATAGTCTGAAAAATGTTACACACAAGTTCCCAAATATTCTTAATCTTGACTATTTGTTTCTTGTTTCACTTAAAAAATCGGATCCTCTAGTCATAGCTGACCTTTGCTTGAATATGGAAGTGAAACTGTGGTTCTCGGCCACTCAGGGACGGGAAAAAAAAAAAAAAAGATTAACCCATGATAACCTGTCCCCTAAAGACCTAGAATGAAAAGACTTAAATGGAAAGACTTCATTGTGCGTTACATTTAAAATATCATGACTTTTCAAAGCCAATCTCCTATTTCTTGGGGGATCTAAGTTGTAATTTTTGAAAATCTCTGCTGGCACCAGCCGCAGCAGCAGCAAATGGCATTTCTGCTAAATACAATTCCATGACAAAAAAGTCCTCAAGGTCACAGGAAAGGTCTGAAAACGGGTGCTTTAAGCAATGGTAGCAGCTTGAAGTCCATTTCATCTCAGGTCCCACAACACCTACACTAGGGACACTGACCTTCAAAATAAATGTATAAGACATGCTGGAGTCAGAGGCACAATGGAAGCTTCCAGCCAATATCCGTCTTGAAGGTTCTGTGCACTCTGCATCTCCTGCTCATCCATCTCTTTTATTTACAGAAGGCATCTTCACATTTTGGCAGCAACAAGTGACTTTCAGTCCAAATTTAACAGCCCAATCCTACCTAAATCCCCGCACAGCGAAGCAGCAACGTTGGTATGGCTGCCACTGTATCCTGCAGGGGTTTTTTTGGTTGCTGGAAGTCTCCTTAGGGAAGGAGACATTTGTCCCCTTGCCCCAGGTTAAGCCTGGGGTAAGCACAAGCATATGCAATGGGTCAACTTGGGCCTTTGCCAGCAATATTGCTGGCGTAGGTCCACATTGATCTGTGCAGGTGAATCAGGCCTGGGGAAGGGGTTTGGATACAGCATGCACTGGCACCACTGATCCTGCCCCCCTACTAAGCTTGATTCACTATCTCCATCCTATCACTCCATTCCTCCCTCTCCCACCTTGTTCAACCCCCTCCCTGTCCTCCCC
This sequence comes from Lerista edwardsae, assembly GCA_029204185.1. Classification (NCBI taxonomy): domain Eukaryota; kingdom Metazoa; phylum Chordata; class Lepidosauria; order Squamata; family Scincidae; genus Lerista; species Lerista edwardsae. The sequence continues at coordinate 2,391,441 of JAJKFI010000045.1, forward strand.
CACCCCTACACTGGACTTACCTCAGTAGTGTCAGCCTACCGGTACGCTGGGCGTGTCTTCCGGGTGAGCGGCAGCGCGATCGCTGCGTTCTGTTGCGCGATCGCTGCAGCGGGCGGGCTTTCGCCGTTACGCAACAGAACG
>JAJKFI010000045.1:2391981-2416061 GCA_029204185.1 Lerista edwardsae
GTAGGCTGACACTACTGACTTACCTGCTCCAGTGGGCATACTGATAGCCAATGGTGGATGCAGGAATGCATTCCCACTGTTATGCCTAGGGCTTGCACTGTTGCAAAGCACTTTATAGGACTTTATGACAGCACATGCCAGCAGAATGCGTGTTCCACAGGCACAGAATTTAGTAGGATTGGGCCATAATTTAACTTTCATGTTATCAGTAATGGCTACACTACTCAGGCAGGAAATTAAATGAACTGGGGCATAGGTGGTGAGAGCTTGTTAGAACAACTTTCAGTTCCTGTGCATAGTTACATAACAGGTAAATTGAATGTCCCATGTTTTAGAACTCTGGATGTCATAATTAATAGCTAGATGTAAGCCTAGAAAACTTTACGCTGCACTCATATTTGAGTCTGTACAGACTGCATCGTGATCTATCCATTCATTGACCTTCTTTTCCTTTCTCAGGGAGCCCAGGGCAACGCATGTCAGAATTACACTTAAACAAGAGAAAGAGTTGTAATAAATGAAGAGGCCTTTGGCAAGAATGATTGCTTTAGATCGCATTGTCTGATGGAACTGTCTTACCTGGAACTCTGTAATCCTATTTGCACATACAGCTCATTTGCAGATAAGAATAGCTGACCACTTCAATGGGACTCTGTACACAGAAAAATGACACAGGTGTAGACTTGGTCCTATGAGTGGAGTCTGTGTGTAGGCATCCAAGTTTGCCCACTCACAATAATGATTTGGATGTGGCCTCATTGTTTACAGTGCCAGAATCAGGTTTGTGGGGGCCCTGTGTCAAATCCTCTTGCCTCCTTAAACGGAATGATTCCCCCTTGGCTGGAGTGGTTGGGCATTGCATTACAGGTAAAAGAAGAGTGCAGGTGCTAAACGTTACTCCAAGACACTGCCATTACCTCTGCTGCAGTGAGCTGTCTCAAAGGTTTGGGGGAGGTTACCCTGGCAGCAATGGCAGCAATTTGGAGGCCCACCTTCCCACTCTCCATCATTCTCTCCTCTACCCAAAAAGTCTACACAAAAAATAAAATGTTAGTTTGTCTGCTGAGCACAGCCATGAAAAGAAACTAGCAAGATTTAAAAAGCAAAAGTGTGAGGAACATTTTTACCTGGAGTCAAATGTAGTCTGACTAGCTGGAGGTCTAGATGAAATTACTTGGGGGGCTTGTGGGCTGCCAGCTGTTCATTCCTGGTCTGAGATTTTTATGTCAGAACGTACTTATAAAATCCTTACCTCTTTTTTATTTTGTTTTGCAGGGTAATTACCATGGCTTATTTGCAACGCACAACATGAATATAAATAGTTACACTTTATGGCGTTGGATGGGGAAGCTGATAGGAACTGTTGAAAGAATCAAATGTTTCCATCGCCTATCAATCCCCTTCACACTTATTTGTCACTTGATTTATTGTCATCTGCTTCAAAACTGTGCTTTGGAAACTTTCTTTTATGTTCCCACAGTTAAGGTAAACTGATAGTCATCTGACTGTTGCTTGCTTGTTTTTTGAAAATTCCATTGCCAGAGTAAACTTTGGTTCTTTATAGCATACGTCAGTCTAGTTATCCGATAATACTGTACACTGTGTAACAGTGTGTGCTGATACAAAGATTTTATTGATGCTTTGCTATCTGTGAGTTATGCAGGTCATCTCGGCGAAGTATCAAACCGACTTTTATAGCACACTGTGCCATCGTATATTTTGCATGTGCCATGCAAAATAGATGACTAAACTGATCGTGAGGTGAAGAAATAAAGCAAAGCTTTAAAAATCTGTTATTCTGAACGCTTCTTATATTATACAACTGTTCCTCAGTATTGTGTGTTGACTTTGAGACCCATAAATTCTCAGGTTTAGTGGGTTCTTTGGGTGAGATGCAGCTAGCATGCCACCTCCATTTTGTATGCTCAGTAGCTTTTAACTTAGACTGGAGCTAGATGATGGGGCTACCACTAGAACCATTTCTCAATCTCCCCAGTATGTCTAGGGATCTAAATATGTGATGTGCTGTCCCCATGCTGCAAGTTTCCTTACCTCCTGCCAGTGCAGTGCGGACTATGTAATGCAGTTCAATGACATCACAATGTATATTTCAGTAGAAATCAATGGGGATTAAGGAGGACACACAGGTCACATCTGTCATATTGTCTAAGTCCAGCCTTCCAGTCCTTTTCATTGAAAAACTGGGAGTATTGTTTAAAGGCCATCAGAAGACTTCAGAATGCTTTTGGAGAGCCATAGGACATTGTTCAAGGCTCCAGAGGCTCCAGGTGGGTGGGTGGGGGGCTGGCAATCTCTGTGGAGGGTTGGGCAGGAGTCTGAGGTCCTGGCCGTGGCCAGCAAATGTGCCAGGATGCAACTGACTGAACATCTGAATTCACAACACATACATTTTTTGTGTTAATAGACGCTAACTAATTTCAAGGAAACTGACACCAGGTACAGAAGATTTAGCCGAGAGGGTTAATGCCTCCGTTTGCCCGAAGATAACACCTGAAGATCTCAAGGTCGTGAGCTCGGGACTGCCGGAAGTCTCTGCGAGCAGCAGACCTTGGAAACTGCGGCTGATTAGAAGCTGAGTTTCAGCTGCCTCGTGGGAGGAGGAGTGTGCTGAAATCAGCTGCATCTCTGGTGGCAGCAGGGAAGCCTCATCAGCCAGCAGACGACAGACGGGTGGCTAAAGAAAGAAGGCTAAATCCAGAAAGAAAGATCTGTAGGAGTGTTGTTCTTGGAAGATAGAACATTCTGTAAATTGTAAAAACCTTCGGGTTTGTGAGAAAGTCTGCCTATGTAAACCGCCTTGAGTTCAATCATTAGAGAAATCTAGTGATATTAAGAAAGGCGGTATATAAATAAATGTATTATTATTATTATTATTATTATTATTATTATTATTATTACAGGTGCTTATTAGGGCCTTTGTATTACATATGATCATTTTTATTTCAAGGATTCATGTACCATCGTGAGTGTCATCACTATGTGGACAGATTCAGGATTTACAGGAGAAATAGCTGGGAAAGGCTACAGGAAGGTTTGGGCAAGGAAGGGCAGTTTTAGTCGCTCACTAAAGCCTGCAGAACACAGATTTATAGGAACTGAGTTGGAACGTAATTAAAGAACTTGCCTCCAACTTCATGGCTGCAAGTGCTTTATGTTACTGAGGACGCAATCCTAACCTTGAGTTAGGCCGGCATAGTTAGGCCAGCCAAGTTTGGCTGGCATAAGGGTCACTGTAAAGTATGTTTGGACCACTCTCGTAGTCAGATTGGCCAGCACACAGATGTACGCCACCCTCCCAGACTCTGAGAGTGGTCTAAATGTGCTTTACAGTGTCCCTTCTGCCGATCAAACTTTGCTGGCTTAACTATGCCGGCCTAATTCAAGGTTAGGATTGTGCCCTGAGAGCACAATCCTAACTTGGAGTTAGGCCGGCACAAATTAGGCCAACAAAGTTTGGCTGCACAAGGGACAGTATAAAACATATTTGGACTACTCTATGGTGCATGTCTGTGTGCTGGCCTTTTTGACTCTGAGAGTGGTCCAAACATATTTTATGGTGTCCCTTGTGCCAGCCAAACTTTGCTCGCCTAACTCTAGTTTAGGATTGCGGCCTGATATACACAACAGATCAACCATGGTATGCTTCATTTACAATCATACGTCACATCAACATGAATATAAATAGTTGATCATCATGATCTTAGAGAATGTTTGCTTATACAATAGTCAGAATTAAACTTTCTTATGGATTCATTTGTTGCCAGATGTCATGGATTCATTTACTTTATGGACGCTTATCAATAATTTGGATATCATTTTCAGTCTTGTTAAAACTTCTGATGTAGTATTGCCCTCCTCACAACTGGGAAAGACATGTTGCAATGTCTGAAAATGACCAAATGTTAGAATAGATATCCTTGAGTATACGGAGTAGTTTTTATTCACATCTGTACCTATCATACTCACCACATATTCAGGAGTAACTAAATATCTACGGGCAAATTCAGGCATCTAATTCTAGTCCCAGTGCCGATGTTTTTTGTTTAGAAAAGTTGTTTCAGGAAGAATGATTGAAAATGAAGACATGGCCAGGGGCAGTTCGTCCTAGTTTGCCCTGTCTGTGCCTAGTTTCCTTTTTGAGTCTTTCAAGCATCTTCCCCACTTTGGGGTTTCAAATATGTGTATCAGGGCTTCAAGATGTGCATAAACTTAGCCCCACAGATCAGCTTATACATAGATCCCTGGGGGTCCTTTCTATATTCATCCTATAGTCAAGTTCTTGTCCTTCAGAATGCATTTACGTGTCCTTCACAAACACCTTTTGAAACCCATCTTCACTTTATTCTTATTCCTACCACAAAGCATTATTTTTTAATTAGCAGCCCCCATCACCACAAAACTGAAATAATACAGTACACAAGGAAACCCTGGGGCTACCCTATTTCATCCATCTGTCAAAAACCATCATCCTAGAGTACAAGGCAATGTTCACAGTGGGTTGAAATAGTGCAGAGCCTTTTACCCAACAGCAAAAAACCCTTCTCAGTTCTGGCAAATCATTTCCAGAGACTGCACCCAAATGAAATATAAAATACATTCATTGGTTGTGAACTGAGAATAACTCAAAAATTGAACATATTTTGAGAACTGGTTGCAGGTTCTTTAAAGGACAGAACCTGCAACCCAGTTCTCAAAACATGGTAAATACAAGATTCACTGGTGTATAACAACTAACAATGCAGCAGTGAAATTATCTTTAGTTCCTAATAGTTTTCAAAATTTAAAAGCATCACATGGAGTTTATCCTCAGATCACTGTAGCTCAGCGGTCCCCAAATTGTGGATCTAATTTTTGGTTGGTCATGAAATGGACAAGGCAGATTGGGCTACGTGCATAAAGGGTTAAACAACCTACCACTTGGAGGAGGGACAGCATTGCTGCCCATTCACCATCATAGCCACAAAGGCTTGAGTGGCTGGTAAACCGAAACATTGTTTTAAGTGGGTCCTGATGCTAAAACGTTTGGGAACCACTGCTGTAGACTATTTCCTATCATCTGATAAACTAGAGAATGAAGCTTTATATAATGTTTTCCACATTTATGAATGGCTGGGGCACACTTGATTTTTTTTTTTTGTCTTGAGCGGAATGGTAAATTTAATATACTATCCGCTCAAGACAAAGAAATCAAATATGCACCAACCATTCATAAGAGTGATAAACTTTATACAATGCCTCCTCCTCTAATTTGCCCTCAGATGAGATCAACCCAAGACTAAATATATGAATTGCTGGCAAAATGATTTCTGCAGTACTCTGTCAATCCAAATTCACAGAACCTTTCATCCAGATTACCTTGAATTGCTCACAAAAGGAACAATGGAAAAGCCTTTCATTCCCTCTGGCAAGAGGAAGAACTAATGGCTGGGAGGCACAAAGGCTTGGGGGAATGATGGGTCATGTACTTATCCTGTCATTTGCACTGAAAGTCGAATTTGGCTTGTAACATGTAGTTGTGTTAATTAGCATGAATTGGCTTCTTGTATTTAATCATTTAAAGGTTGGGATGAAGATACTTTCATCCTTGAAGGATGATTGGGTTTTCATGATCAGCAGCAAATATGCTCCAGTTAAAACAAAACTCCAGTCATAGCAAATACTTCATTAAAGAGAGGAAAAAGTAATCTGCAGGCACATTTTCCATCTAGTTGTTTTAAAACTAACATATTTATACAAATGGCCTGGGAGTGGGAACACCTTAACTCTCTCATTGCAAGCAAGCCCTTTGAAGAGTCTGAGGCAGGGCTCGTGGTTTCAGAACAGGGTCAATACAAAACTGTATAACAACTGGTTTTTCAACATGAAAATACAGGCATGTCCCAGTATCTACTGGAGTTCCATTCTGGACACCCCAGTGGATACCTGAAACCATGGATACTAGGGATGCCTTTTTTAAAAAATAGGGGGACATCAGTGGTTTTGCTGCAACAAGGTAAAAAAAAGGGACTGGTTTCATGTTCTCCTATCTTTTAAATAGGCATTCCAGTATCCAAAGTATCTGTGGATAACTGAAACAGTGGATACTGAATCAGCAGATACCGGGGCAGGCCTGTATTAGGTTTGGAGTGCGTTAAGAATTTCAAAGCTTATAATGAAACTTATGCAAGATGATTGGTGTGAGATAATCTCTCTAGGGATTACTATCACAGTTGTGCTTTGAGAAACAAGTCACAATGACACATCACATGACTGTATATCTCCATTGTCCTCACTGATTTGAATTAGTCCTATGAGAGGTTTATCCCCCCCCCCCATCTCCACAGTTCCGATCCAGGTCCAGAGCCCACTACACTACAGCTGTGGTTTTTGAAAGAAAAATTAAACCCATTAGCATTAATGATGTGCTTAGTTTAGTTTGGTGCATATCCATAGCAGTAAAGAAGACACTTCAATATGGTGCCCTTAGAAAGTGTGGATGAACCAATCACGAGAGCTGTGCTGGTGGCACGAGTCTTTCCCACCAAACAACAACCTACTGAGCTGGCAAAGGCTAGTAACGGTCTATGTAAATCACTCCTGCTCATCTAAATAGATATCAACTATCCTACTTCATGGAAATCAATGGAGGTGCAATTCCTCCCACAAATGACTCCACAGAAAGTTCACGGTGCAATCCTATATGAGTCCACTCAGAAGTAACTCCCATTGTGTTCAATGGGGCTTACTCCCAGAAAAGTGGATATAAGTTTGCAGCCTCAGTGTGTTTTCAAAAGCAACTTTGTGATTTTAAATGTGGCAACCCAGTGTGCATAGGACCAACAATACAGCTTTGGTGTAGCAAAGCACCTTCATGCACATTTACTCCGGCTGCAATCCTACACACGTCTCTCTGGGAGTAAGGGCTCAATCCTGAACCTTCCAGGGCAGGAGGTCCACACTGTTGTCGCAAAAAGTTCCATAAATCATGCACAGGCGGCAAGCCATTATCGCTGGTGCTAGCTCAGTGCTGGTCCCATGCACTTGGTGGCAGCAACACAACGCCAGCAAGCGCTAAGTGTACCGCTCGCTGATGTTGCATGCTTTTGGGGCAAGAAAGGAGAGCAGAACTGGGCAGAGCAGGGGTGGGGCCAGCAATGACCTTTGACACAAGATCTTATCCTCTGCGTTGCGCCCCGCAGCCTGACATGGAGACCCCCACTTCTGCACCCGCAAAATAGCCGGCACAGAGGCAAGTAAACTCATTGCCTGCCCTGCACCCTTACCAAGGGGGAAGGGGGTAAATATCCCCTTCTCCTGCAGAACATCCTGCAGCTACCTGGCTGCTGTGGGATGCAGCTGTAGCAGTTTGGCTGTTGCTGCACCTGCGGTGGCCAGACAACTCAGGACTGGGCTGTAAGGTTCATCACTCTCATCTATTCAGTTTAAGATTATTCAAGACATTAATCCTGCTCCTTTAAAGTAAATGGAAATTCTGCTAGTGATGTATTTGTATGTGCATGCATTTGTATGCATAGGTGTGTTTGTCTAGGATTGTTCTAGAAAAGATGGTTCTACTTATAATTCAGGTAGTATTGGTTTTATAAAGATAATCTTGCAATATAAAATCATGATAATCAACCAGGAAAACAGAATATTGGAACATGGATTAAATGGAGGAAGTAGTTACTTTCAAACCACCTTCATAAATTTGGAATAACGTTAAACACAGATTAATTTCAAATTCCAACCAAATACTTCCCCATTGAAAAGGCACTTGTGAACTTCAGCCCTCAAACGGAAACATCCTGAAAAATGACTAGACCATTTGGCGATATTCCTTGGAAATGAAAATGATGCTGTTGGTATGTCATTGAAAAGCTGAGCATTAAGGACAAACATATTTGCAAACTGTTTACAAACCAGTGAAAATTTCAGGTCACCTGAAAGCAGTGGTGTCATCTAAATGATTTAAGAACAGGTACTCACTTTTGATTGGCACGTGTCGGGACCCGCCCACCGGAAGTGACGTCATAAGCCAGAAGTGATGTCGTGACATGAAAAAAAGCCCTTTTTGAGGCCTCAGATGATTTTAAACTGACCCAACAGTTGCAACAGTATTCCATAGCACCCCCAAAACATGTTAAGGAGGCCTGGCATCATGTTAAAACCCCAGAGCAACTCATTTTTCAGTGGCAAGGAAAGGAAAGGCTCCGCTCGCTGCCTGCCTGCCTGCCTGGCTCTGAGAACATGCAGGCAACTCAAACATGCAGGAAATTCAAACGTTACAGAGGGCGGAGTCGACGAGTGGGCAGGCGAATGGGCGGGGTCAGCTGTAATCCTAGAAACCGGTACTCGCGTACCCCCGCGTACCCCCTGCATGACATCACTGCCTGAAAGGCAATGAAATTTCAGACTGCCCATTTTGTGTGCATTCGTTTACGTAGCAAAATAGCATACATGGTGTTTTTGCTTCCAAACAAAATATTACAATACCTGAATTAAATGCTGGAAAACTACCTACGCCCAAAAGAGTTTTAAAACATCATTTCAAAAGCTCCCTCCTCATATAGCGTCCCATTGGTACCAAATGGTTACTTTGCTCTAGTTATTATTTCTGGACCCAAAGTGTCCTTTACATATGCATGACGAACGAAATTGCCTCGCAATCATGCAAATGTGCATTCATCTTGTACAAAACCTGTTTCTGAAGCAAGGTTCCAATGTATTCAAAACAGTTAAATATATGTCAACCACTTCCTGCCTTTAATGATCTTATTAGATTTCACAAATGCATCCAAAGACTTACATCAGTGCTCATTATGTAGAACACAAGGCTGACATGTGAATTAGACATTAGAGATGACCAGTAGCTTTGATAAACCAGTTCACCTAGCTTTGTTGGAGAAATAGAAACCCTATTTCTTTCAGAATGCTTTATGGCCCAGTCCTATCCCCCACCAGCCAATAGCATGCAGTGCTCCAACACACTGAGAGTGTAATCCTAACCTGGAGTTAGGCTGGCACAGTTAGGCCAGCAAAGTTTGACCAGCACAAGGGCTATTTTAAAGTGTGTTTGGACCACACTTGGAGTCAGGGAGGATGAAGCACCTCTGTATGTCAGCCACTCTGACTCCAAGAGTGGTCCAAAAAATACTTTACGGTGACTCTTGTGCCAAACATTGCTGGCCTAACTGTGCCAGCCTAACTCTAGGTTAGGATTGCACTCTTGGAGTCAGAGAGGTCAGCACACAGACGTGCACCATCCTCCCTGACTCCAAGAGTGGTCCAAACGCACTTTACAGTGGCCCTTGTGCCAGTCAAACTTCGTTGGCCTAACTGTGCTGGCCTAAATTCAGGTTAGGATTGTGCCCTGAATGCTACTGAGGGTGCAGGTGATCAGGTGGCCCAGGAAATGTATGTAAAAAACAATCTTTTAAAGTTAAAAAGGCCACCACCTGGCCTCCAATGGGCATCCTCAGACCAACACCAGTTATCTAGCTGGTGTAGATCCAAAGAGCCTCAGGGGCCATGTTGAACTAGGGGGATAGGATCTTGGTGTGCACTGCTGCATATGAAATCTCCCCTGCCACCCCCAGTTTGGTCTGGTCCCTGCCCCAATCCTCCCCGAAACACACCTACTGTAACTTTAATTGCTTCAGTGGAGTGTCTGGAACTAACTGGCATGTATGCGTGGCCTCTAGCCATTTGTGCTGGTAGTTCCAAAGCACACAATGGCAGTGTGGTTCACCACCTATTTTGTATTCATACAATTGATCATCACTTGACCAGCCTGCCAATGCACTGTTAGGCATTAGTACATCCACATCTACTGCTACCCAGCACACTGTCCTCATCCCTGCATGGTCATTACTCGGGCTGCTTGGATTTGTGCCTGAAAAATTGCAGATCCGAGTAGCCCCATAGGGATGGCTGCAGCATGACATTGAGTAAGGGGAAAAACATCCCCTTAATTTGAGTTGCACTCCAGCCTGCACCTACCTTGCGCTGGATACGGCATAGGCCAGTCAGCCTGCAAGTTTGGATTGCGCTCTAATTGTGTTTCGGGAGCCACTCCTTTGTCATGGACAGATCACTGTCTGGTGGGATTTAGGCTTGTTGCGGCTTCTCACCTCTGCAATGGCGGGGGATCACATTCTATGATCCGCCCTCGGAGGCTGATGGATCCAGATGGATTCCTGAGGGCTCTCGGGGATTTTCCTGTTGCCAGAGTTGGAGATCCACCCGGTGCCCTGGTGGACCTCTGGAATATGGAGATGGCCAGGGCCCTGGATGAGATTGCTCCTGAGCGTCCTATGCCCAGTCGCAGAATCAGAGCGGCTCCTTGGTTTTCTGAGGAGCTGCGAATGATGAAGCGACAGAGCAGACGACTAGAGCGTCGGTGGCGAAAGACTCGTGCCGTATCTGACCGGACACGGGCTAAGGCCTAATTGAATGTTTATTCTAGAGCAGTGGTGGTGGCTAAGAGAGTTCACCTCTCTGCCACCATTGCGTCTGCAGAGAACCGTCCGGCTGAGCTCTTCCGTGTGGTCCGCAGTCTGTTACATCTTGCCCCCCTTACTGGTGGGGAGGAGCACACGGAGGCTCGCTGTGACGAGTTCGCTCGACATTTTGCAGACAAGGTCGATCAGATCCAGCATGACTTGGACGCTGCTGTGGGCAGATCTAGTGATGTCCCCGGGGAACCTGTCTATCCTATCATTTGGGATTCTTTTCAGTTTGTAGAGCCTGAGGATGTGGACAGGATTCTCTGGAGTGTGAGACCTGCTACTTGCCCGCTCGACCCTTGCCCGGCATGGCTAATTAGAGCTGCCCGGGGAGGGCTGGCCGAGTGGACGGGGAGGGTGGTGAATGCATCTCTGAAGGAGGGGGTGCTCCCGCCTGCTTTGAAGCAGGCGGTGGTTCGCCCTCTCCTGAAGAAGCCCTCCCTGGATCCCTCAAATTTAAACAACTTTCGGCCAGTCTCCAATATCCCATTTCTGGGCAAGGTGATTGAGCGGGTGGTGGCGTCCCAGCTTCAGAGGGTTCTGGAGGAAACGGATTATCTGGACCCATTCCAATCTGGCTTCAGGCCGGGGTTCGGGACGGAGACTGCCTTGGTCGCCTTGGTGGATGACCTGCGCCGGGGGATGGACGGGGGAAGTGCGACCCTGTTAGTCCTGCTGGACCTCTCGGCGGCTTTCGACACCATCGACCATAGTGTCCTTCTGGGTCGATTGGCCGGGTTGGGGCTTGGAGGCACTGTTTTGAAGTGGTTCCGCTCCTTCCTGGCTGACAGATCCCAGAAGGTGGTGCTGGGGGACTCTTGTTCGGCACCCCAACCTCTTAGGTTTGGGGTGCCGCAAGGTTCCATCTTATCCCCCATGCTGTTTAACATCTACATGAAACCGCTGGGAGAGGTTATCCGGGGGTTTGGAGTGGAGTGCCATCAATATGCTGATGACACCCAACTTTATCTCTCCTTTCCCCCTGATTCTGAGGAGGCGGTTGAGGTCCTGGATCGCTGTCTGGAGGCAGTTGGGGGCTGGATGCGGGCGAACAAGCTGAAATTAAATCCGGATAAGACAGAGGTGCTTTTGGTTCGGAAATCCACAGCTCGGGTATTGGACTATCGTCCTGCTCTGAATGGGGTCGCACTTCCTCTGAAGGAGCAGGTTCGCAGCTTGGGGGTTCTCCTGGATTCACAGCTACACCTGGAGTCCCAGGTGGCGGCGGTGGCCAGGGGAGCCTTTGCTCAGCTTCGGCTGATCCGCCAGCTGCGGCCGTACCTGAGCTGTGCGGACCTGGCCACAGTGACCCATGCCCTAGTGACATCAAGATTAGATTATTGCAATGCGCTCTACGTGGGGCTGCCTTTGAAGACGGTCCGGAAATTACAACTAGTACAGAACGCGGCGGCTCGGGTGGTTGCTGGGGCACGTCGGTTTGACTCTGTCGAGCCGCTGCTTCGGCGACTACACTGGCTGCCGGTTCTGTTCCGGGCCCAATTCAAAGTGCTAGTTTTGACTTTTAAAGCCCTTTACGGCTCGGGTCCGGGGTATTTGAGGGACCGCCTCCTTCTATATAATCCAACCCGTACTCTTAGATCATCTGGGGGGGCCCTTCTGACTGTGCCGCCACCAGGAGAAGTAAGAGGAGTGGCGGCCAGGAAGAGGGCCTTCTCGGTGGTGGCCCCCCAACTCTGGAACACCCTTCCCCTCGAATTGAGAACTGCTCCCTCTCTGTTTACATTTCGGCGGGGGCTGAAGACCTTTTTATTCCAAAAAGCTTTCAATTGTTGACAGGTTGGCTGGCTGGTTATTATGATCCACGGGGCTTGTGTCTTATTTTATTTTTTAACTGTTTTTAAATTGTTTGTGTTTTTTAATCTTGATTGTTTATTGTTTAATACTGTTTTAATTGTTTTTAATGTTAACTGTTATATTTTATTTTTATCCTTTTTAATATTGTAAGCCGCCTTGGACATCTGCCTTGGCAGAGGAAAGGCGGGGTAGAAATTTCTTAAATAAATAAAATAAATAAATCTGGCTAATGATCATCCAAACTGTCCCACTACTGTATATTTAAACAGAAAATTGTTTTTTTGACTCTTTGCAATTCTCCTTATTTTGCAAGACACTGGATTCTGCTTCTTAAAAGGAGTAAGAACATTTCATAAAATCCAGGCTTCCACTTTTCATTGCCAGATATTATCCAAAAGAGGTTAACATTGGACCAATGATGATAGAGAATGAAGACACACCCTGAGGATCTGAACAGGCAGAGTCACGGAGCCCGGCAGAGGCATACCTAGAGGGGGATCACAGCACTACGTTTTGCAAGCAGCCGCAACCCCTCCTCTCCCGGTGGCTAGAGCAAAACGGAGGCAATGTTGGCTATGAATGCCTCCAAGGAGGAGGGGGAACAGCTGCTTGCAAAACTTAGGGTTGTGATTCCCCTCTAGATACGCTTCTGTAGCCTGGTCCTAAACTGTAAAGTTTTAAAGGCAAAAAGTAGCACTTTGAATTGGGCTTGGAAATGCATACGTGTAGTGTCCAATAAAGCTGGAGTAATGATGGAATCACAAGAACTGAGCAAACGGCCTTATTCAAAACTTTAGAGGCAGCATTTTGTGCCACTTGGAGCACAATTGTACTTCTCCAAGCATCCGATATAGGGTTACTGACACTTCCTCACCTCCCAGTAATGGTCTTATACAGGGAATAAGCATGGAAAAAAAATTCATTTTCAGTTATTAGTAGCAGACTGAAAAACAAAGGAAATGTAAACACGAAGCCACTTTCGCTTGCAGACATTGCTTCTAGCGCTATGCTTGAAATGCAAGGCAATTTTAGGGATAATTCATAATTGCAAAATGTCAGCATTTTGATTTGTAAGCAAATGAAAAAAGAAGTGTTTCCAAAACATAATCATCCATTTTAAAATAAATTACTTGAAACTCCTGGGAATAAGACTGATGAGCGAGAGCATTCTCATCTTTTCCCACTGAGCTGCTGATACCCCCCCCTTCCCTACCCGTCTGCTTCAAGTGTGAAGCAAGCAAATATGATTTAAAAAAATTGTAACAAAAAATAATTAACCAATGAATCAAAATGTAGCTATACACTCCTGCTATTTAGGAATCCTTATGTTATTGAAAATACATTTTCTATCAACCATTGCACTATTGGTCCACGAATGAAAAATACCAGAAAATGATCTCTGGGCCAAATATTGGCAACCAGTGGAATTATTAAACACATATGTATAAAAGATAAAGCCAGGATCTCACAGCAGAAGGAGGTCTCAGTCATACTGAAAGAGACTATGAGATGCCAGTCTATATTTTAAAAGCCATCATTTACATGTACTTTCTCTGATGTTTACAGGAACTTCTGAACAGTATAAACATCTCCTGTATTCAGGCAAGGTAATGAAATGGGCAGTGACAAAGTAATTCCAAGGATTACTGGATGAAACTGACATTCTAGCTCTGCATCAAGCAGACCTTGGGCCAGAATTTGGAACAGAAACTACTTTAGTAGTCCTGGTGGATAATGTATGTCTGAAGCTTGATAGAGAAACAGGGAACTTGTCATTGCTTTTGACACAATTGACGATCAGATCCTTCTGGATTGACTCAGGCTACAATCCTATGCACACTTTCCTGGGAGTAAGCCCTATTGAAAACAATGGGACTTACTTCTGAATAGACTTACATAGGACTGCGCTCCTATGCAGTTGTGGAGAGGAGGCATGATGTTTGGAGGCATCATCCAAACAAAGGATGATGTTTCTGAACACGCCTGGCAGCAGAAGTAAGTATTGGGTGATGGCTGTTCTTTTCAATGAGACTTACAGGGTACCAATCCTGCCCTCAATACTAGGTTATGCCTGCAGGGAATAGTTTGATTGGCCAGAATTGGAATGGGAGGTTCCTTATCAGTTTGCTGGGTTCCTCATTCACTTTTGGACCAAGGGCAGCAGCCAATTCTTTGAGTGCTGAATGCTGTTAATAGGCTGAATGAAGACTTACATTGAAGCTGAACCTTGGCAAAACAGAGCAGTTCCATATTCTGGAAAAGATTACAATACCCACCAAAAGCTCAGATGTGCAAGCCGGGGGTATCTTTCTGGATTTCAGTGATATCCTGGCTGCATAGGAAGCACACCTGACCAGAACTGCCTTTTACCAGCTTTGTCTAACACAGGGTTTCTCAAACTTCCCCTACTGTGACCCAGCTATTCTGCCATGGAGGGTGCCGTGACCCGCCTCTTTCTCCTAGGCCGCAGAAGACCTCCACAGGCCTCTGGAAGCAACTGGAAGTCACTTCCACAAACCCGGAGATCAACATGATGACTTTCTGGCTGCTTTTGGAGGCCTGTGGAGCCCCAATGCGGCCTCCAAGTGAGTTCATAGGACTCCTATTTGGAACCAAATAAACGGAAGGGCGGGTGAGAGGGCTCAGTACTGGACTCCCTGGACATTGGGTCATGGGGCCATGGGTTGTGACATGCAGTCACCATCCTTCTCCGGTCACCATGCCTCCACTCAGAGGTATATTTGAAATTCGGTCTTTATGAACCAATCATTTCTCATCTGGACAGCTATAATGAGCTTTACACATGAAGATGATTGAGGTGCTTCACAGCTCAGTCCTGCGGAGCCTTGTCCCTGCAGGTGCAGCGGTAGTGAAGCAGCTGCCATAGGAAGCACCTTGGGGAAAGGGGGCATTCATCCCCTTCTCCCGGATAAGGGTGCAGGCCCACTAATGGGCCTCCTCAAGCCTGTACCTGTTATTTTGCCAGTGCAAAATAATGATGCTGGCACTATCAAGCATAGGATTGGGGCCTCACTTAGTGCAGAACATAGTTTTAGAACTTTAGGCTTTTTTTATTGGTTGAAGAAGGCTAACCAACCTTGAGGACCTGTCCAGGGTTGACTCACGATTGCCTGCTGAAGCTTGATCAGAGGCGGATCTAAGGGGGGGGGGGAAATCTGTACGTCTTGCAAGAAGCCTTACCCTGTCATGTAAATCCCTCCTCTCCCTTGCTGCTGTAGCCAGTAAGCAATGCCAAGATGTTGCTGTTCCCTGTGAGGATTGGCTAGAACAGTGCAGGAGAGGAGTGTTTTCCACTGCAAGGTAAGGCTTCTTGCAAAACTTACAGATTTGCACCCCCCCCCTTAGATCCGCCTCTGAGCTTGATGGCACCCAGCCAGAGGAGAGAACTACACTGTGAAAGCTATGTCTGGGACAGATGATCCGGTCAATCACAGAATAATGCATACTGTATTTTTTAAAAACCCAATGAAAATGGTATTTTAGACCAGTCTGCCCATGTAAGCTGCCTTGGGCATTTGCTTTGGCATGGGAAAGGCAGATTATATAAAAATAACTCTTTAAATAAATACATTGTGAAAAGCAGACCTGCCTCTTGCTCAGTAATGAAGGATGACAAACAGAGGAGTTGGGTGAGTGAATAGTTTGGAAGTCTTTCACCTTCCACCTTCCTCTGCCCATCAAGCATCAAACAAGCTTCAAAAAGTCTTCAGCTATTTGGCTATGAGTGGAAAATTCCTAGGAAATGAAAGGCTCAGATGTGTCTGTTTTAACTGAAAAGGATGCGTACAGAATGTATATACTCTTATAACGGGGTTGTTGCAAAGGCTCATCATCATGATGGACTGCAGGATAGTTTTTGGTCCTGCAGTGGCTGGAGCACTGGAGTTGGATATGGCCCATGTGAGTTAAAATCTGTATTCAGGAATGAAACTTACTGGGTGGCCTTGAGCGAGTTGCGATTGGTTAGCTGACTCTAAACAACGGAACTGAACTCGGAGAAAGAGTGGAGCACACATAAATAATAACTAGGATAAAAGGGACTTAGTAGAGTTGCTATCATAACACAGGATGTACCTCTGCAAATGGAACAGAAGCTGGAGAAGCAACTAACCATGAAAGCTTAGGTGGAAAATATTTATTCCTGCAGTAGGCTCTGCATAAAAAGTGTACGAGAAGTGGTACAGGCTCAGTATGCTTTTGTAAACTATTTGTCTAATCAGTTTTATGAGGTTTGAAAGTTTTTCCCGTCCTGCTGATCATTCCATAATTCCACCTGGCCCAGGAGATGATCTGGGTAAAAATGCTTCCTATTATTGAGGTTCTTTGGAATATGACCAGTTTGGAAAAGCAAGAGATAGCCTGCAACAAACAAATAAGAAATCACCTTTGGAATGCTAATCAGATTCCAAATCAATTCTTCCTATTGTAGCTGCAACTTTCTCACTAGGATTGCTGAACACCACCAAAGTTCGAACAAAGTGGTGAAAGCAAAACACTGTCAGGATAAGGTTGGATGAGCTGTGTCTGGGAAGTAGCTGAAATGACAAACGTGTCTGAGAAAGCTCATCTTCAAGTTGGGAAATAAAACATTTCTCCTTTTAATGAGAGCTCGCTACCATTTATAGAATTTATGTGAACTTAGGTAATAAGGACCAATTAAATGATGTCTCTAATAAAGCATGACGTTAAACAATGTAGAATTTATTATTGGGATTTACTGTCAAGATAATGTTATTCTCTCATTATACTGGTTATAGGCCACTATCAAATGATTATTAGATTTATGCATTTGGAAAATGTAATAATTTTATGTTACGCAATGCAGTATTTTTATGCAGTGGAACAATATGTGCAGGTATAAAGAGTATTTAGAGGTCTTATGTTTGTCTTTATTGTGATGTGTACCATATAAGTCGATAAGTTGAGGGCACGTTTTAAGCCAAAAATCATGGAATTGCTATGACCCTCAGATAAGTTGAGGGCAAACCTTAGGGGTATGTGCAATTCTTTGAATTAGATAATTTTGTCTGATTTTACCAGACGGCAGATTCCAAAAAATGCAATTGTTACCTAAGAGCTGTACAGTCTATTGAAAAGAAATAAAAAAGTAAAATTATAAGGCGCATTTTCATTTAGTACAAAATCCTAAAACAAGCCTGTGAGCCAGGAAGTGCCTTTTTTGTTGCTATAACCTAAGAGATGTTTAAAGTAAGGCTTACTGGATGCAAACTGGGACAGAGTGTCTAAACCTTTAACCATTGTATAGAAGAGGGAATTTGGGCAGGTGCAACTTTTGAAACCCTTCCATGATGAGCTGCACCTGCCCAAATTCCCTCTTCTATACTATGGTTAAAGGTAGAGGCACTCTGCCCATATTCAAAGTGGTTCTAAATGTCTTCTGAAAATCCCTCAGAGTCTTTATCAGTAGGGGAAGTCTATAATGGTGGTTTTTTTTTTGTTTTCTTTTGTATGTGGTGGTGTTATACTAAAAAAAGGGCTGAAAGTGTTTTTATTCCAAATTGAGTGTTTTATTGAGTGTTTTTATTCCAAATTGATATTTCAATCAGTTTTAAATAATGCTTATTAAGTGACATACAGGTGGTAAATATGTGTTTTATGGTTGTGGCTGTCAGCAGACACAACTATAGTAATAAAATGGATATAACTAGAACCCTCCTCCTAGAACCACCTAGAACCTCCTAGAACTGCCTCTGTGCCAGCTGAGTTCAGCTGGCACACAAGTGGCTCCCCATCAGCGCTCTTGAGCTAATACTACAAGTAGCATCAACCCGAGTGCTGTAGCACAGACGTGGGGGTATGAGCGCAACCACATTGCAATGCAAACACATTGCGTGGGCGTTAGCTCTAGGTGTTCGCACATTGCGTTAGCTCTAGGATTGTGCCCTCAATGCACTTACTGTATTCCCCCTTGTAGAGGTCAGGTTTTCTGGACAATTTTAAGGCATACATTTTTCAACTTATACATGATTATATATGGTAGGTTCCAAAGTATTGAGATGTTTTTGTACGTCATCTGAAACATATGAAACATATGATACCACACCACAAATGAAACCTCCAGGTCTATCTTCACAAAGAAATGGAACAGCCAGCGGAAGTACAAATAATTACAGTTGCAGAGAAGCAACGGCAGGGGAGATGTACACTTTTCTCTCTTGCTTGCAAGCTTTTCAGAGGCATGTGGTGGACCATTGTGGAAAATGGGATGCTGGACTAGATGGGCCTTTAGTCTGATCCAGCAGGGATTTTCTTATGTTCATCAATTAGATCTGGGTCAAACAAGTGACCCTCTGGGGGCTGGAACAAGGTGCCAAAGCTGTTCTATGTGTTCCAAGGCAACCTTACCAAATTATAATGGAGAATATAGCAAACCATTTGCCCACTGCTTCACTCATAAGGGAAAGAAAAAATATTTTCAGCTGTCAGAAACAGAAATAGGCCTTCCTGTAATGTTTTATTCCCCTTTGGCATTTCATATGTGATGCCCCAGTTAGTGTGTTCCGTAACTGTGAAGCCCTTATGCTAGATTGTGCCAATTTTATTACGGAGTCTGAGCACCACAACAGAGGAGATTACTTGCTCCAGCCCCTTGAGACTTGAGCTACACCTGGGAATACAGAAGTTGATAAATCCTAAATTAAATAGAACGCATCCGTAGGCACACATGATGGCTTCTTAAGTTTATGTAGGCAAGGGGAGCTACTGAAAAAAAATGGATAAAAACACGAGTCTTGGTCATGGCAGGGTCCTGATAAAATGTCACAGTTTTCTACATTTCTTTCATACAAAGCTTCACATGTTCCTGTCTGGTAGCCGTTGAACCAAATGTATAAGTTGCGAGAAGTGGGTTGGCTTGCAAGACTGGTAGTACATGTGTTTCTTCTCTCCATCCTCATGTCTGCCAATAATTAAAATCAAAGTTACTGTGGGTGCAGTCCTAACCAACTTTCCAGCACTGGCATAGCTGTGCCAATGGGGCATGTTGGGGGAGGGGCAGTCACGGAGGCCTCCTCAAGGTAAGGGAATGTTTGTTCCCTTACCTCAGAGCTGCATTGCCCTTACCCTGGTGCAGGAAAGTTGGTTAGGATAGCGTCCTATATCTCCCAACATTCTGGATAAGTTTTCTTCTTGGTTTGCTAGACAGGGCTTGACACAGACAAACAGGCTAGTCACATTTTCAGTCACATTTGCCTAAGCAAAGATTGCTAATGCACAAAATTACCTTTTTTTCTTCAAGCCTGGTTCCCAACACAGGCTCCAGAGGTAAAACTGCTCATGCATTTTATTCAATCTTTCATAGCTTGCTGGTGCTGTATACTTTTCCATTTTCATTCAGCTCGTAGACATTACATTGTGTTTCATATGACAGGCAACACATATAATATTTGCCATTAGAAGGGGTCTGACAGCAGCAGCCTGATTGGGGTTCAGTTCTACTCTTGTAGTATAATTGTATCCCACCCTTTGTCCAAGGGGGTCAGGGCATCATAAAGTCAACGTACAAACTTTCAAAGATATGAGTAGCTTTCAGCTCTTAACTCCAGCTTTTAAGCTCTGCACGTCAGTATGCATACCCCCCCACTCATTTACTCTCTCCCTTCAGCCCCCAGGAATCCCCATATTTAGTGTCACCTTTGCTATAGCAACAGGGTGACTACTTTCAGTGTTGTCTAGTTGCTTTCTTTCACCAATGTTATTGCACATACAAACAAAATGATTTACAGACATACCCCTGAAACTTTATGTGTTCTTAAGCAGGGGAGCTTCTGGACATAGTTCTCCTGCTACTTCTGCCCCAACCACATTGTATCCTCACAACAACCCTGTGGTGTAGGTTAAATTGAAATATGGTGACTGGCCCATGGCCTGTCCCATTGCCAAGCCTGAATTTTTCCAATACAAGTTACAGCGCAATCCCGCACTGCCCGACGTCATAGCGTTGGCGCGACGGCCCAAGCATTGGTGCACGAGCACTGATTGGCACTCCCACATTGGCGCTAGAGCAGCAGGACCAGGCAGCACCAGTCCTGCTACGCCCACGCTGAGCCTTTCTTGCACCAACAGAAGCCGGTTGGCGCAAGGGAGACTCCGCACAGAAGTGGCGCAGGGATTGGTGGGAGGGAGGGAGGGAGGGAGGGAGGGCAGGACCTGGGCGGGATCTGGGCAGGCTTGGGAGGTGGCCGTACGGCCACTTCCTAAGCCCATCAGCGAGGGAGCAAGGCCCCGATTTGGGCCACGCGGTCTCCTCGAATCTGTGCCCATTCTTTAGCGGGCGCAGATTCGAGAAGCACATAGGGGAGGCTGGAGCCTCCCCTATGATAAGGGAGCGAACACTCCCTTGCCATGGGGGGGGGGGGCTGCAGCCTTTCCTAAGCAGCGCTGGATATGGTGCTGGCCCGTCGGCCTCGCCAGTCCGGCGCTGCTTAGGATTGCGCCCTTAGTTTTAGAGCAGAGGCACTTTTACTTCCTTATGGAAGGCAGCTTTTGTCTCATCATGGTGAGTCCACCAATCATTTGGCAGGAAGATAAAGTTCTTGGACCTTCCTTTAACTCAGCCTGTTGCAATAACAAGTAACTCAGCCACTTTTAGAAGTGTGAGGGAAAAAAATCCCTGCCTCCGATCTATGACTAAAGCACTTCTCAGCCACACTTCTTTGCCAACTTCATGGTTCTTAACCCTTTCACTATTACAGTGCCCCCAATGGATTGCCCAATGTGCCCCCATACCCGCTCTACGCCTTTACATATGGATAGCTAAGAACATAATGCCTCAATCTGTATTGATAATGGAGATAGTGAAAAATCTAACCACCTTTTTTTTCATTGTTCAGAAATTGAATCCCAGACCTCCATCATGTGGTTCCCAGACCGCCCAATACAGCCTGTATTTCCCTCAACAGTCTCTAAAGAGAGTGACTGGCTTTTCAGGAACTGCACACAGGCTGTGGAAACCCCTCTCCAGGTTTTATTAAAACTGTTGTAAGCTGCCTGCACAGTCCCTTTGGGGATGGGATTGAAATATTGTAAAGAAAAAAATAAGCACAACTTGTCACACACACACATTGTTCCACAGACAATACAAGTTCGCCTGTGTATTGGCCATCAAAATATAGGTATCAAGAGCTTTTCTACTATTTTTTGCTCTTCATAGCTTTTTTTGTTCTTCATAGCTGAGCTTTTCTTATTGTTCATAGTGCATTTGTTTTCTTCCAAGCTACTCAGCTGAGGGGAGTCATTTCACAAGGAGGCAGAACAAACAGATAGGCACATTCAGGGGAATTAACTGCTATTTTTGTGGTGGGGGAAAAAAAAATCACTCTCAGAACCCAAATGGGATTTATTTAGAATGGGAGAGAATCAGATATTTGCCTTGTCCCGCTCAGTTTTTTGAGACTTGTCACCTTTTCACTGCACTCAATCAGCTGAAGGGCACTTTCATATCCACAACTTCTCCCCTCACTCTCTCTTTATTCTGGTTAAGTTTGGAGTTGAATTTTAGTCTTTTCATTTCACTCAAGCTGCTTGGCTTGTAAGCAAACAGAACTCTTTGAGGAGGATGGGGGGAGACTGCTGAATTTTGTGCAGTGTATTGTGCCTCTGTCTAAAATGAACAGTTTCCCCTTCTTATCAGTGGGGTGTCCTCTCTCATTCTGTGTATGGAAGGAGAAGGTGTGGAGAGCATTTTGAACTTGAGTTCAGGGACTGATGGCTTACTTGTCACACTGATAGTTCAGGAAGTGCTTCACTCCTCTCTTTCAGTCATACTCGGCTTAGGAAAAGAATCAACTCAAATTTGCAAGTGGCAGACCAGTTTAATTTGTGAAGCAGTTTAACAAGTGAAGCAAGACAACTTCAATTGTTATCACAAACTCAGCCAAAATCATTTGCAGTGTATTTCACACACACACACACACACACACACACACACACACACGCACAGGCACACACACAGGCACACACACACACACACAGTCTAGGAATTTCAGGTAAGAAGTTCAATACTATATGCCAATGTGACACTGGAAAGAAATTAAATGGAAACAGCTCCATGGTGGAACAATGATATGATCCTTCCCTACAACAGTGAAACTTTGATTGGAGCACGTGAATGACAATCAAATGAAGGCATTTCGTCACTATGTTCCATTTTCAATTTGGAAAATGCTGAACTTTCCTGAACTTGTCATGAAGTTCTACATATGAATAATTTTCCCTCTCTCTCCCCCGCCCCATTCTTTTCTTACCTATGAACAGATTCCATTCGGTATCCAAATCAGCTTGGTTTGCAAGGCAGCCCTTCATGACGTTGAGGCAGTAGTTGTTACAAGGCTTCACACTGGGAAGTCCCTGGCAGTACGGGCAATACAGCATCTTCATTAATGCACGGATGCATCCCGGGGTGGGGCTGACCTACAGGGTTTAAAGGCAAGAGAAAGAAAACGGGAGAAAGTCAATTTCCTATTGCTAGCCTTCCGAGGGGACAGAGCTCTCAGGAAATAAAATCACAACTGGCACTTTGCGGAATGAACAACCCTTAATGAGACCTTCTTGAGGAATCAATGATTGTTTTGCCAATTATCTAATTTAGCATAGACATCAATAATTCCAAGACATGTGGATATAAGTATATCTCCAGCACCAGTTTCTATGCAATTTAAACCTAGGTTTCTGGGAAAGACCTTGCATGAATGTATAAATCAATCAATCAATCACTAGTATTTATATACCGCTTTTCAACATAAAGTTCACAAAGCGGTTGACAGGCAGATAATAACATTAAAGTTAAATGGCTCCCTGTCCCAAAAGGGCTCACAATCTAAAGGAATGGAAAAAACAGAAAATAAATATCCATGAGCTGGCAAGAGTGGACAATTTCTCTGTCTTTGGTGGGAATCCTTTGCTGGTTTTGTCACTCTAAAATTGACATTCCTCTTATATAGCAGTTCTGAGCCTTAACAGCTGCATGAGAAGCAGAGATCAATAGGTTTTGCCCACTGCTGTATCTCTGTGCCAGGAAAAGCTACACCAGTTGAACGTGTGCTAGATACGCAGCTGTTTACAAGTAGAGAGTCTGGTGGTAAAATGGTAGCACGCAACTCTGTCATTCACTCCCAAGACAGAAATGCTATTTTGTTAAGCCTTGAAGAATGTCAAAAAGATTAGCAAAGGATAAAGAAAAATGAGAAAACATACAGGTGGTTTTAAGTCTCATTGCGTGATAAATCTCTGCATTCTGAGATTGTTCCTGAAGATGTTCCCTGAAGATGTTCCCTGCCTCATTGCTAGATGCAAGGGAGTGGCAACAGGATGCAGGAATCTTGTTGTCTTGTGTGCTCCCTGAGGCTTCTGGTGGACTATTGTGAGACACAGGAAGCTGGACTGGGTGGGTCTTGGCCTGACCCAGCAGGGTTCTTCTTATGTTCTTATTGCTAGTTCTGAATTTTGGACACATTTGGACAATTTACCAGATACGTCAAGCCTGCTTTGATAATTTATACCAGAATATGCATAAAATGAATTAAGAGACTCTGATACTGCAGAGGTGGATAGTTTTTCAGCTTACTTCCACTTCTACTTTCTGCTGCAAAGGAGGTAGGCTGCAAACAGAAGTGCCTATATGGATTACCTTCCCCTATACAGGGAAAAAACAGTTTCTGTACTTGTATATTAACCAAATATAAGCTGCTCAAAACAATAAAGGGAACACTTACACAACAC
>JAJKFI010000045.1:2416461-2500331 GCA_029204185.1 Lerista edwardsae
ACAGTTTGATTTCACAGAAGTGTGATTGACTTGGAGTGACATTGTGTGGTTTAAGTGTTCCCTTTGTATATATGCCATAAGCCTCTAAAACTCTTTCTCTTCCAATGGAAGTCAAGCCCTGGGACTTCTCTTTGCTTGGGAAAATGAAGAGGGCATAATGAGCCAGCAGACATGCCTGACCTGTTATCTTTGTGTGGCTGAGTGATAGATATGGCCCCTTCTACCATGTATCTAAGGCAGTGGTTCCCAAACTGCGAAATTGACAAGCTGAGAGCTGACGAGGAAAATGTATTGCGACCAATGGAAACCAAAATGGTTTTGTGTACATGTTCACTTGAAAGTAGGCAAGTGTGCCTCAGCTCTTATCGAATGGCAGGCAAAGGGGACTGTAAGGCCACCAAAATGGTCCCAATCCAATGAATGTGGAGATCAACAAACACTCCAGAAGGCAGTGTCCCCCTCCCATCATTCTAAAAAGGCTTGTATGGCTGGTAAAGTGAAACTTTTTTTAAAGTCTCATAAAGCTAGGCAAGTCATTTCAAAGAGTGTCATTTCAAAAAGTCGGCCCCAGTGCTAAAAAATCTGGGAACCACACATCTAAGGAAACATGTGAGGAAGATGTGGCACATGGAAGTCTGTAGATATTGAGACCCGTTTTTTACATTCCTTCTTCCTCAAAAAAATCAGGGAGGACAAGAAGATCAATCAATCAATCAATCAATCACTAGTATTTATATACCGCTTTTCAACACAAAGTTCACAAAGCGGTTTACAGGCAAATAGTAATAATAAAGCTAAATGGCTCCCTGTCCCAAAAGGGCTCACAATCTAAAAGAATGGAGAACACCACCAGCAACAGCCACGAGAAAGACACGAGAAAGACACGAGAAAGATCACGTCAATTAGGCTTACATGCCTACAGACCTCCATGTGGAAGGCGAGCATCACAGGTTATTTGAGATGCATCGGTGCAGGGGGAATTTGCACCAAGTGAAAAGGATCAAGATTTGGTGTGTGTACCAATTCTGGTTCTGGGATGCTGGGAGATAGCTGTGGCTAGGATGAGCTGGCATCGGCTTTTGGGGAAGAAAGCTCAAATGTGCTGTCTCCATTTCCCAGGACGTGCTAAATTATTCAGAGCGGAGCAAAGCAGAGGAGTGACAAAAGCTGATCTGTGCTGAGGTCAGCATGGCTTTCAAGAGAGTAGTGCAGCCCATGCCACTGCTAAAGCACGCCTTAAAGGATCGTATGAACTTGCAGTGGCTTAAAAACACAGGCATAATAAATTAAACACTTATATTATTGCTTTGCAGACTGGTAAAGGAAGCTCATCCATGGTCCCTTTCTGATCACACACACACAAAACCCACTTTGGTTAGTGTTTACTTGGCTACACAATCAACTCTTCAGCTCCATATGCTCTCTACGTTTTTTGACTCATTATCTTCACAGAATGCAGTCACTTCCCGCTGACTGTTTTGCAAATATTAGGGAAAGCATTTGCCATTTAGCAAATAATGATGCTTTGGGGGAAAAAAATGAAGTTCCCGTTTTCTTCCATTTTAAACTAAATTTGTTCCCTGCTTGACACAAAATATTCATTTTCCCTTTGACGATCCATGATCTCTTCTAAGTTGTTTGTTTCTGCTCATTTCATTTAACAATCTGGATAGCAACCTGCAATTTTCTGCACAGGAACTCAGATAGGGGCTGATCTAGAGCTAGCTTTTGCTATGGCTAATCCCTGGCATTCAAAAGAGAGATACTGTTCCATGTTTCCCAATATATCACTCGTATTTTTACTCTTGAGGCGGATCATCTGTGGGGCGACACATGGCCCTTGCCCGGGGCACAGTTTGCAGATGGGCACCCAAGCTGCTGCCCACGTGCCTCTGCATCCAGTTGGTTCCAAAGTGGAGTGATTACGGATGCTGGGGTGGCAGGGTGGTGCGGGGAGAGGGTCGTGATGCTAGGGGTGTGGAGATGCAGGGGGGTGACATCATAACTTTTCCCTGCCCCAGGTGCTCATAGACCCTGTTACAGCTCTGCTTGAGCCAGATCAGATAGCTCTTCTCTTCACAATTTTTAGCTCACTGTTTACCTGGCAGGGTCTCCCATAGCCATAATGTCTAACAGAACCCCGACTTTGCCTGTATTTGCCTGGCTTTTTGGAGAGGAGTCAAAACATTCCTGTTTTGTCTAGCATTTGAGTGATACTTTGTTGTCTGACCTGATATTTGTGTCTCTGTGATAATGCTGTGGGCTGAATATTATTTATATGATTGTTATTCTATAATACAACTACTTATATGTTGTTTTTTCAAGAAGCAGTTTTCATAAAGCAGTCTACATAGCAAAATAAATAAATAGTGTCCTGTCTCCAAAGGGCTCACCATCAGGGTAAGAAAGTCATTTAATTTGGTGCATCAAGGAATGGTTTCATCAGCCACTTCATAGCACATGCTCTCTAGATGTTTGAGAGAGGACTGTTTCATACATTATGCAGCAACAAACCTGGCTTTGCCACCTGGTGTACAATCAGCATGGAGGCACTGCTTGAGCTAATGTTCATCTTAGGTGCTCCCCTGATATATGTAGTCTTTATGAAGAAGGTCTTGTCTACAGCTGCATTTGAGCTATGCGCAGAAGCTGCTGTTTACCGGCCATGCATGTCTGATGCCCAATGGAAAAATAACACCAAAGACTATTGGCATTGCGCCACAGAAAACGGACATCTTCGCTGTCATTGACACACTTGCAACCATGTGCATGGTACAGGCTTAGCTACTGCTTTTCATTCACCTTGCTTTCATTTCACACTAGCCTCAGTCAGGGCCTGTCCCCTTCTGGGTCTGTCTATGCCATCTTACCTATTTCAGAAAAGATTAGATAAGGGAATGATTATGCTTAGCCCCTAGCTTGTCACATTTTGAAGGGATCCCCTGGGGTAAAGTATCATAGGACGCATGAGAGGGGAGCATAGAGATTCACAAAGAGAGAGGATCATGGGGGAGGGGCGGAGTGGGAGTGGGATCTTTGGTGGCCTCCACCGCTGAATCCTATCCTTCATGTCAGGCTATATGGATCGACGCAGAGGCTCTCAAGTCGATACTGGCAAAATTGCCAGTGCAGACTTGAGGAGACCCATTGGCGGGGAAGGGGATGAATGTCCCCTTCTTCCGAAGTGCTTCCTATGGCTGCTGCAGTGCCCGTAGGATGCAGCAGTAGCCGTTTTAGTATCGCTGCACCTACGGCAGCCTGGCACGATAGGATTGGGCAGCCCGATTGATTTGTTAAGTAAGCTAAACTACAGTCTACCATGGAAGCCCGTTTATCAATGGCAAGGAAGCTGGCATATGAAAAGGCCACACCTGTTCTTAAAAAGAATCAATGCTTAAGTTGGTGCAGAAGAGGATGGACCACAAGGGCCAATCAGCACCCATTTAGTGGAATTAGGAAAAAAAATAGTCTGCCAGTATATGAGGAGGAAACAGGTGCACTGAGATGGCAGTCTGGTCTGTATCTCAAAAGTCCCTTTTGTTTGAAAGTATTTTGAGTCAGCACTATAGAAAACTGAAGGACATCATACTTTTTTGCTGTATTAAAATAGTCATCATCATACATTTTCATTGTCTACAAAAAGTTGTGAACTATTTTGTATGCATTTGTGCATTTTTGCCAGCTAGAGTGCTAATCAAAAAGACTTCCGGGCGGTCTCCTTAGAGGAGACAATTAATTAGTGGCTAAGGCTCCGACTCATACCTTGAACTCAAGTGGTGTTGCTTCTGAGTTCTTTGGATTATATTTCACCACTGTAAGGTTAGACATTCAAAGCTATAGATAACATTAGGAGCACAATCCTAAACTGGAGTTAGGCCTGCATAAACTAAGCCACCAAAGTTTGTCCAGCACAAGGGCCACCATAAAGCGTGTTTGGACTACTCTCGGAGTCAGGGAGGATGGCTCATGTCTATGTGCTGGCCTCTCTGACTCCGACAATGGTCCAAACATACTTTACGGTGTCCTTTGTGCCGGCCATACTTTGCTAGCTTAGCTTATGCCAGCCTAACTCAGTTTAGGATTGCGCCCTAAGAAAAATAATTAAGAGAAAGGGTGGTTGATAATCAAGAGGTAGAGCAAGATTCCAGGAAATGGTTGGAACAGCAAGCTGCTAGAGGAGAGAGAATTTAATTATGAAGTTAATTAAAACAGGATTGGCCAAATGTTACTAAGAGAATTTAGAACAGAAAGGCAGCTTGCTGTAGAAAAGCCAGACATGAACATGAACATTCAGAAAAGAAATGTTTAGACGTGTACTGCAAACTCAAACAGGAAATGTGAACTTTACTTCCCAAATTTTCTATACAGGCCATTTTCCAAGGCTTTTTTGAGAGTGAAAATGTGGGACGGCATAATTCTTAGTTTGCCCATGTCACTCTGTATAAACAGAAACACTTATCACAGAAGTTGGTGGTGCCAGAACTTTCCATGTTGCTGAACAAGATATTCCCCTTCCAACAAGCTTCACGCAACCTGACCATTGAACTTGAATCTAATGAGACCAGAGCCACTCCAATGGGTAGATTGAAGCCCCAGTATTCTGACACAGGAATGACAAATGGTTCTGTTGTCCAGCAGAGAAGGCAACACTGTTGAAGCTAACCGTGTGCCAAATTGGCATGAAGACTCGAGTTCTGCTGTCGCAATTAACTCTGTAGCCTGCAATGTTGTAAAATGCTGGCATGATCTCAGAATTTTTTCATATTTTTATAGCCCCTTTCAGGAAGGTGTCTAGCAACTGAGAGGAAGGTGAGAGATAGTGACTGGCCCAAGGCCACCCAAGACACTTTTTAAATCTGTTACAAGATTCTCGAGGGTCTCCCATAAATCGGAAGGAGTAACAGCTGCAGGGGGGATATACACATTAAACAACAAAATTTTAAAATTATTGGACTGCAGAAGAAAACGTTGAACATACGAAGAATGGGACGGAACCTGAGAAAAAGGTTTGCCACCCAAGAAACTTTATGGCTGAGCAGGAATTTGAACCTGGATCTTCCAGACCTAAGTCTAACTCCTGAACCACTACACCATCCTGGCTCTCAGGGTATTATATTCCCTAACCTGTAGTGTTCAGGTGTAGCATCTTGACTATAGCTAATAGCCTGAAATTTTGTTGATGGTGATAAGCTATAGCCATATATTATCACTCCCATAATTCTGTACAATGTCTTTCCCCGAGCTTTAGCACAAACGGCAATACTCTGAGCATTTGAAATATTACGCAGGTGCTGCAGATTTCACAATGATGGTTATAAATAGTTGTCACTAAAGGCATGCAAAGGCTTGTACCATCAAGAGTTTTTACATGATAGTGCAATGGACGTGGCAATAACAACTTATTAGAGCTAGGGAAGAGATTACCATGATGGTTACAAGTATTCTTTGCTGTATATACCTACATAAAGCAGTCACAAATCAGCAAAAGAGGGTGAGACCTATGGCCGAATTCTACTCATGGATAGGACTGCATTCCACTATTGTATATTGTGGGCTGCTGGCGCAGCAGGTGCTCCACAGAGCTGCCACCTGCTCCAAGGCTGAGAGGTAGTGCATGAGTGACAGTGGCCTGTAGAACCTCTGCCATTGCTATTAAGTTGGTAGCAGGAGAGGATCTGGATGGGGATCAGGCTGGGCCAGGGCAGTTTGGAGGTGGGAGAGAAGCCGTGCATGCCAGAGCATAGTCCCCCCTGCCTGGCCTGGCCTGAACCCCAGAGGCACTTCAGATTTACACCAGCAAAAGGTCTGAGGAGACCCACTGGAAACCAGTTGGCCTTTACTTACATCTCCTGAGTTGCCTGGTCCCCAGCTTGCCCACAGCATGCCACAAATGCTGTGTTGGCATTGCAGCACGCGCTAGGCCAGCTCTGGATATGATTGGGCTGTAAGGCTGCAAGCAGTGGCATTCCTGTATGGGGCAAAAGACTAGATTTTGCAGGAGCCTGAGCTCCAGTGTAATGTGGCCCCTCCTCCCCCCTCCTCCAAAGTCATTTGCAGCTGGACAACAAAGCCTCCAAACCAGCTTTATGAGCTGTGAACAGTTCTGGAGGCAAGGGGGAGGGGCCACACTACATACTGTACAAGTTTCTTAAGCAAAGATTTCCTTGACATTCGGAAGCCCTATTATTAGCCCTTCTATGTCATCCTTACTTTTGAGCAAACATTTAGCTTGCACTGCATGGCTGACTGGACTACATGGGACTTCTATCAGTCACGAACAAGTTGCATTATTGGCAAAAGGAAAAAAAAATCTGAGTCCCTTCAAAAGTGAGATGCCCTTCACAGGTGAAAAAAGCAGCTTAGGAAGAGTTGATGTGAAAAAAAAGGAACTGATGTGGGGAAGGGTTAGAAAGTCTCGCTCTGCAGAGGCGTTTCCTGCTGAGGTGCAAACCTGTTCCAGGCAGCTTTGGATTATCAGAGAAAAGATTCACAGAATTCTGCATAACATGCGGTTTGAGCCTTAGGGACAAGCTACATGAAATGCACCACTGAAACTGATGCGCTTTTTTTCCATTGGTAAAAAGGATTGGACAAGATCAGGACAAGCACCAATGGAAGCCTTTTGGCAAATATAAACCGTGGGGAGGGGGAAATCCAGATTGGATCATGGCAGGATACATAGGATTGAGGATCCCTGCCCTGCTACCATAGCCCTAAGGTGTGCCTGGTGAGGGCTAGGGGTGGGGAGGGAAATCTGACTGCCATTTACAAAAGAAAATGGAAGCAAATCAGATCCAGTAAGATCCAGTAACGGAATGTAAGTAACATGAAAAGATGAACTAGCCTATAAGGCTGCTGAGCAATGCACTTAAACTTCAGGGTTTGGCATTCTGGAGTAATGGAAACACGTCTTTCTGTTTTGAAGTCTGAAGGTGCATGTGCTCTCATGGATGTCATTCCGACCTCTCTATTTGTCTTCTCACCGTAGAGCAGCAACTGTGTTGCCATCGCTGCCCAGAATGGCTCCGACGGCAAGTGGGTGGTTGCTGCTTACATGGTGCGTCGAGGCACCTGCAATACTTACCATGCCACCCTCCTTATAGTGAAGCTACTGTTTTCTCAAGTAATCAATAGTTGGCTGAACTGAGGCTTGCACATTCAACTAGGAGTTCTTAAGACATAACGTTCTCAAGCAAGTTATGACATCACATGGAAACATGATTTATTTTTACTCTGTCAACTGACCTGGACCATCAGGAACAACCCAGGAATAAACCAAAATCTGAACCCATAGTTCAAAGTCGTATAATATTAACCAGTTTGCTCTAGTTGTGGCTCTAATACTATGTCTTTGAATTGAGAAACCTGGTTTAATCATGGTCTGTTTTAGTGGATCCACCCCTTGCAGTGCTTGTATCTACAGAGATACCAATCTTAGAAATGCTGTAGGGCTAGGCTGAGAACTGCTTTTGCCAAACAGCCCCTCCCTTCTTTGCCTGCCTAGCAACAGCTCTGCTCACACATCTCCCTCTCATAGTGAAATGCATAGGCAGTTTATTTATTTTCTTATTTATTTACTATATTTCCATTCCAACTTTCTCCCCCGGAGGGGACGCAAAGCTTCCCTATTTGGCTATCTTCCTTGCCAAGCAAGACTTGCCATCTCTTCCTAAGTCTTATTCGTTGAAACAACAAAAGTGGAAGAAGGAAGACTTTGTAAGTAAAAGACCGCCAGAAAGTAAAAGACCGCCAGAAAGACTTGCTAAAAGACCGCCAGAAAGTTTTTCTTTTAACATTGTCAGTGCTTTTAATGTATTCACTGTAGTTAATAGGCAAAGAATGGTTCATTTATCATCGATACAAGGGAGAGTAGATCTGTTTTCTGCAGCAGTCCTTCTGTGCCCAAGTAAAGAGCAGTTAAGAGATCTCAGAAGCTTGTGAGCAGCTTGCAGAGCCCTCTTTCTTATTCCTAACTATTGGCAAGGCTACAGCTGATGAAGTCTTTGCCTTACAGCTTTGTTAGCTACTTTCCTGAGGTTGGGTGGGAGAAGAAAGGAAGCCAGTCAGAGATCTGGATTGCTTCTCAGAGATCTGGAACTGGTCAAGGAGGAAGGATTTGGGATGTCAGTTCAGAACTTCATAGAGGAGTAGATAGTGGAGGCAGAGCCAAAACAAACAAGATCAGTGGAAATAAACCAGGATTTGGTGGTCATCCGTGGTGCCAATTCTAGCATATTTCCTAAACTGTGGTTACAATAATTCATGGCCTTCCCATGGCATCAGAACTGGCCCAGTGACTGACGAAAAGTTGGGTTGTTGTTGTTTTTTTCAAGTTCATTCAAGGGCAATAGTACTTACAATTAACATATTTAATTATTAATAAATTGCAGGTGTGTGCGTGTGTGCACGCATGCATGCATGTGTGTACAGTATATGCATACAGTGGTAAATACTATCTTCAGATTTACCACTGGCAGATTTGCTCATTCCCAGAGAGTAGGAGTCTTACTTACCTTGCAGTATACATGGTCTGTTCTTGACTATCTGTGGCATTCTTAAGGTCGCTGTGCCATCCGCAGGCATCCTGAAGCTATTCAAGGCATCGTTTTCAAGGTTTTTGTGTTATTAACCCTCCAAATGCAGTGGAGACGCTCAAAATGCAGCAGATACCTTCAAAATGGCTCCCACAAATAATGTGGATAGTTTAAAAATGGCCATGGGAAACTTCAAAATGGTATGGTTATCTTAGAATGCCAGCCAAAACCTTCAGAAGCTATCCCGCAGCTTTCTGTGGCCTCTCATTAGTCATTATAATAAAGCTATCTGAGCTATCTGTGGGCACCATTTTGAAAGTCTCTGCTGCATTCTGAGAGTCTCCACTGTTGGCAGGTTAGTTACCCCTCCCCCAACCCAATTGACACCATAGGATTAATGTTTCCCTATCCATGGATTGAGAACACAATCCTAAACTGGAGTTAGGCCGGCACAAGTAAAGCCAGCAAAGTTTGGCCAGCACAAGGGCCACCATAAAGTGTGTTTGGACCACTCTCTGAGTCAGGGAAGATGGCTCATGTCTGTGTGTTGGCCTCTCTGACTCTGAGAGTGGTCCAAAGATACTTTACGGTGTCCCTCGTGCTGGCCAAACTTTGCTGATTTAGTTTATATACCAGCCTAACTCAGTTTAGGATTGCGCCCTCAGTGTCTGTTGGGTTTCCAAGAACATAACCCTAGCAGATAACAAGAAATTAACTGTATATCTTGTTTAAGAGGGTTCAGTTTTCCACTATAGTTCACTTTCATACAGCCTGCATATACTCATCCATAAAGATGCCCTATTTATTTAGATAAAAATAAATAAGGTGCTAATATTTAAGGAATTAAAATTATAAGAGGTGTGCATTTATTTAAGAAAGGTGTTTGTTATAAGTAAGTATACACTTCTGAACACTAAAAACATGTTCTAATTGAATGTATATAATTTCTAATGCTAATTCACACTTACAGAAATACACACAGATCCAGGGCATGGTGAAAAGAGTTGTAGAATATTTTGTTGATTATGAAGAGGAAATTGCACACATGTTGAAGAAATTTCCCCTTAAAAAGTAAACAGGCCATTTTGAAAACTCTGCAATACAGAGACATCTATACAAACATCCCTGAGTTTTATATATGCAACAGAGCTTTAAATTATGCGCAACCGTCAGGTGCATAATCTTCATGTGGCAATTTTGAAAATCTAAAGTCTTGAATGAAAAGAGACAGCAAACTGTGGCTGCTTTATATAGGAAAACAGGAGAAATTGCTTAACCGGTGTGCGCGTGTGTGTGTGTGAGAGAGAGAGAGAGCGAGAGAGAGCGAGCGAGAGAGAGAGAGAGAGAGAGAGAGAGAGAGAGAGAGAGTGAGAGAGAGAGTCCTGCATCATGATTCAGTCAATTCTCTATACTCTTTCTGCTCACTTATGAAAGTGAAAATGGTACTGCAGACATCAACACTGAGTGCATTCAATTCTGGGAACCATTTATAGTATGCATAAAAGTCTAATTAAATAATTACTTCATTTCAGCAGAATCCCGTGATACGAATCAATAGCTAGGCCACCAATCTTGCATTAATTTGTCCTTACATTGTCAATAAATTTGTGACCGTCACACTTTCTTGACACCTCAAATTAACCTTGACTATAACCTTAGTGTTGAAATAGAAGCCTAGACGTTTTCTTGGCTAAACCCTTTGTTTCCCGAAAATGTGTCAGTGATTGTTCTATATTGCACAAAATTCTTGCACACACATTATGATTTGATTTCAAAAAGGTGTTATAAGGTTCTCTCCACTTACCTTAGAAAGGTCAGTCACAACATAATGAGAAAAATGGTGTTTTTAATTAATCTGAAACTATTCAAGTAGTGACTGAGGGCCCAATTCTATTCAATGTTTTAGCACAGTGGTTCCCAAACTGATGGGTTGCAACCCACCAGCCAGAGAAGCACTTGTCCCTGCCCCTTTAAGAGGCAGGGGGAGGCAGAAGGCAGCCATGCGGTCCCCAGGATTGTGCAACTGCAGGGGCAAAGGGGTTTTTGTCTACTTACCTCTGCCAGTGCCAGCCTCAAGGAAGCGTGGGGAACCCTACAGTTACCTCTGCAGGGCTCCCCAAGCCTCTAAAATAGTTTTTTAAAAAGATTGAAAACCACTTCCTGTTTTCTATCGAAACCAGGAAGTGGTTTTCAATCTTTGTTGTTTACTATTCAGGATTTTTTTTGACTGTTCAATGCAGCAACAATGCAACCCCAAGGCAAGGGAACAAACATTCCCTCACCTTGAGGATGCCTACAGAACTGTTCCCCCACTGCAGGATGCAGCACATGCCCCATTGGCATGGCTGCATCAGTGCTAGAAAATTGGATAGGACTGGGCCCAGAGCCGTATTAACCCAATATTCAGGCCCCTTTGGGTTTCAGGTATTTAGGGCCCCCTCCAAAACTCTTCAGGAAAGCTCCTACCACAAGAAATGGAACCCCTGAACAGGCAGGTGGGCAGGGTTTTCCTCCCCCCTTTACAAATAAGGTCTCTGAAGCTCAGCCAAAGTTTCAGATATGCTTTTCCCCATCTATTGCTTTGTTACAACACACACAAGCCCATCTTTGCAGCCAACACCCAACCTTAGGCAATCCAGCCGCAGGAAGGCTTCTCCTCACAAATAGACCCAGGTTTGCGTGGAAGATCCCCAGCAATGCAGCTTCCATGTGCAATCCAGCCCAATCCCTGGAGGTAGGGCTTGTCCCACGTGGCTCTTGGAGAACTCTGCAAGCCTCACCTTTGCAAGGTTGGGCTTGCTGAAGTCTCTTGCCTGCTGGAGGGTTGGTGGGCCAGATGGGGAGTCCCTGGGGGCCAGATCTGAAGACCCATGCATTAGGCTGACACCCAGACATGCCAATGTGATGGGCCCTAGCAGTAATGGGAACTGGGAATTGACTAACAGAACGCTGGGCGGGACTTACGCGTGATTGGCAGCCCGCCCGTTTCGTTCCTTCGGCTGCCCGCCGGCTGCACGGGCTTCTTCTGGGGAGCGCGCCCCACCGCTGCGTGTCTGATCAACCGGCGCGCCCCCCCAGCCGCCCCCCCCGGCGAGCCGGCACCCCTCCGAGGCCAGGGCGGGCGGCGGACCGATCAGACGGGCAGCCAATGACACGTATGTCCCGCCGAAGCCCCGCCCAGCGTTCCGTTAGTTAATTCCCAGATCCCACTACTGGGCCCTAGTCCCTGTAGGGCCCCTAGGCTTCAGCAATGTGATGAGCCTTGTCAGTTGTGTGGTCTGGAGGTTGAGCTGCTGCCTTGCCTGAAAAAAAGCTAAGTAGGATCAGCTTGGGTATTGCCTTGGATGGGTGACTGGAATCCTCTGGCTAGGGATGAAGGGATGTGGACTGACAAGAAATGGATAACTTCCTGAGAACCAGCTAAGACATGTTTTGCAGCTGTGCAGCCAAGGGCTGTGCAGCCAGGACAACAATTCAGAGGCATTTCTACAGGGATGGCAATGCTCTAAGTGTTGCAAGAAGCCTTACCCTGTCATGTGAATCCCTCCTCTCCTTTGCTGCTGTAGCCAGTAAGCAAAGCCAAGACATTGCTTTTCCCTGTGAGGATTGGCTAAAACGGTGCAGGAGAGGAGTGATTTCCACTGCAAGGTAAGGCTTCTTGCAAAACTTAGAGCTTTGTCATCCCTGTAGAAACGCCACTGCAACGATTGCATTGTGAAAGGAAACAGCTCAAGAAATGGAGCGTTCTATGAAGTTTCTCTCTTAAAATCACACTTCTAAAAAAATCCATTTGAAAAAAATGGGGTTGATGGGACAGCCTGCCTATGTAAGACACTTTGAGTCTATAAAACCTGTGATAAATATATAACTGATGGGGTGATGTGCCTTGACAATTTTAGCATTTGATCAGTGTGCCACGAGGTGAATAAGTTTGAAAATCACTGCCCTAAATACAGGGCCAGCCTTAAGCCAATGTGACCAATGCCATCACATCAGGCCCAGCGCTTTGAGGGGCCCCGCACCAGTGCAGTGAGCATATTGCTTGCTGCTGCAGTTAGTTCTTTTAGGATTGTAAGTCAGTGGGGCCGGCAGAGCAGCTTTACCTTGGGCCCTCTCAGCTGCCCCAGCTTCTGAAGTGTCCAAAATGGGCCTCCTGGAAGCAATTGGCAGTGACGTCATCCTGTCACCACCAACTATTTCCAGATGCCACACTGTGTGTGGCACCACAAGCAGTGGTGGGATTCAGGGGGTTCGCCCAGGTTCTATAGAACCGGTTGTTAAATGGCCGGGCCCTGCCCACTCGCTTACCTCAGCTGGCTTCGGGTTTTTTTTTTTGCTCCGGCTATGACGTCATAGAACCGGTTGTTAATTTATTTGAATCCCACCACTGACCACAAGTGCTCTTCTTGGTGAGTGGGGGGCCATGTGGGGAGTGTGAGGGGCCCCACAGGAATGCCCCGCATTGGGCCCCGCCACTCCCAGAGATGGCCCTGCCTAAATGTGTATATTCTACAGGTGGCAGAGAGCAGGATTGCAGTCAAGTGGGCAGCGCATTAGCATGTGCCTCATCATTAGACATCCTTAACACTATGTAATAAGTAAAGTAATCCCATGTGCAAGCACCGAGTCATTACTGACTCATGGAGTGACATCAGAGTGCAACATTTGCTAGGCAGACTTTGTTGTATGGGATGATTTGCCATTGCCTTCCCCAGTTATTTTTACTTTACCCCCACAAGCTGGTACTCATCAACCCTGGAAGGATGGAAGGCTGAGCCAACCTTGAGCTGGCGACCTGAGAACCCGACTTCCGCTGGGATCAAACTCAGGTCATGGGGAGAGCTTTTGACTGCAGTACTGCAGCCTACCACTCTGCCCCAAACAAGGTTTATTAACACTGCGTACATGCAGTTAAATGCCAGGGCATGTTTATTTGAATTCATAGTGATTAACACCCCAATCCTAAGCTACCCAGCTCCCATAGGAAAATGGCAACCACTGCATCCTGTGGGATCGGCGTCAGCTGCCGGGGTCTCTTTGTCCCACTTCCCCCAAGGAAGCTATGGGCCCCACAATGGATCTCTTCAAGACTCCAAGTCAATGCCAGCTATTTGGAAGGTAGAGACTTGAGGAGCCCTGTGTCGGGCTGCCCAGGCCAATGCGGGGGTTGAGGATCCAGTGGTGGAAGCCATCGCTAGCCCCACCCCCAACCGGGCCTGCTCCTCCCCTCCGTCCACCCAGTTGCGCCCCCTCCCCGCTTCTTCCCTGCCCCAACGGGCCTTACTGCCTTCTCTCTGGGTGCCATAAACATGCTTTACAGCATGTCTACTATACCCAGACCCAATGGTATTGTCAGCAATCAGGCCCCCAGGATCGGGCCCTAACTAAATAAAAAAAATTTTTATTACCGCCTAAGTATACATTATGTCTAATATGCAGATGTCCAGGAAAACTGAGGGTGAGGAAGGAGACAGCTGTGATCCATTCAACCACCTGTAGGTTCTACACACAGCCAACCAATTCTGAGATGCCTGTTAGCTGCCTTTCATACAGCCTTTATATAGATCTTTCTCTGTATGGTTGTATAGCTTCTTTCATTTTTCACTGAGGAACTGGGCACTGCAAACTGGCCCCAAGAGCAATCTTAAATTATTATGCCTCCTCATCCATTGTACAAATAATTTCATTTTGTCTGTTAAAATCCACTGATTTTCCTCCATAATAAGGTGAAGTATGTGAGTTATTATTAGTTCATGTCTTGTTCTATTAAAATAAATAATTTTCTGAGGATTGCACTTGTACACAAATAATCTTTTAGTACATTTTATGCCTTTTTTATGACAACGGTCTGTCAAAGGATGAAAATATAACTCATTAACTGCACTCTGTTCTGCACAGAAAAGCCTTTTAAGTCCATAACTCAATGCGATGATCCCATTAAAACAAGAATGGCTATTTATCAAACTACATATAATTTAGTCATTGTTTAAACATAATTAATAGAATTCAGAGTAAGGATAATGCATTGTATGGCTGTAGGTAGAATGCCCAAGAAAAATGAGCATTCATATGTATGTACACATGCATGCTTTAAGAAGGATTTGTAATTTTCAAATGTTGTGGTAGGATTTTTTTGTTTATCAAGTGCAATTTATCAGATAAGACTTTTAGGGGAGAGGGCACATGAAAGGTATTACTTCTTGAATAGTGCATTTCTAAACAGATTGCTTGGAACCGAGTCGTTCTAATGGGACTAACTCTCTAAAGCAGTGCTTCCCAATCTGCGGGTTGCAATCCACCATTGGGAAGCAAAACTGGGCCACTCCCCCTTAAGGGGAGTGGCCTAGTGTAGGGTGTCCCGACAGCGCCGCAGCAATTGCGGCACTGTGGGCACCATTGTGCTTTTTTACATACCTGGTGGGATGGGGGAGCCATCAGAAGGCTTGGGGAGGCTCGCAGCCCCCCCTTTGTGGGTCTCCCTGAGGCAAAGAAAAGCCCCGTTTTGCACTCCCGAGTTTCAACCTGCAAATACCGCTGGCACTATAGCGCTTAGGATTGGGTTCCTAGTCCATTGCTCCACAGGGGCAATTACTGTAAATTTTGAAAATAAAAGTCTTCTGAAAACACAATAAAAACGCTTTTCTCATCTGCATTGCAAAGACATCCCATCAGAGATAATCACAGGACCTAAATTCTTGTTTCTCTGTAACTCTACTAACTACAGTTCTTCATACCAAGGACTTATTGTTAAATTATACCATGTAGCATCTCACCGCCTGTCTTTCTTATAGCGAGGCCAAGACCTTTTGTTCATTCCAGCAATGCTTTTGCAGGATGATGTATTTTCAGTACCCCATATGAATACCTTGCTGATGCAAATAGGACCTTGTGCTCTAAAAGGTCACTTCTGAAAGCCAGTAAAAAGTTAAACAATCTTTCAGGATGAAAGATGTGTCAGCTGAAGACAGCCAGGATCAGATGCAAACAAAGGAACATACCTTGTATTTCATTGTTATTACCTAGTCTATGTCATGAACTGTACGGTATGAATTTGGTATTGGTATGTTCTGAAGGCCAGGGGAACTCATTATATATTGGCTGGAAAATGGGAATGGAAGAATGGCAGTGGGAAAGAAAAAAAAAATGGCAACAGCCTAGGTGCATTCTGAACAAAGGGCATTACTAGATTCATATGGGTCTTCTCCTGTATGAACTTGCATGGCCCTTAAGATCAGCCACAAACACCCTGCTTGTGAAACGGTCAAAAGTTTGGCTTACCAGGAAGCAGAAGCAGAACATTCATGTCTTTGGAATACTCTGCATTTGGAGGTTAGGCTGCCTGCTGCCTTCTCAGGCTGTCTGTTTTCCTTCTCCATTTTTAAATGCCAAATTATAACTTCTCGAGAACTTTAGAAGTTAATGACAGTTGTGATGCAACACTGGAAATGGTCAGGTGTGGTTTTAACATTTATCATCACTGTCACATCCTTTCCAGATGTATGCGAAACCCTTGGCCATTGTAACCCATGCACTGAAACAACAACTGTGATTGCCCAGATCTGGATGGTATTTTGACATGGAAAGATTTTGGACACAAGCCTTCTTGTAACTTGGTTTAAACAAGAAGTTGGAAAGCATGCTTAGTTACCAATCTACCAACTCGTCTTATTTGTGTGGGGGGCAACTGATTTTGAAACGTTTAGGCCACATTCCTATTGTTTGGTACCAATGGGTTCAGAGTTCAGTTTTGAGTTTCACGTTTGTTTAGCATTTCAGCCTTTAATATTTTCCATTTAACAAACTTGTCTACTTTTGCTTAATACTATGCATTTTCTTCTACGTATTTTTTTTAGAAATGCCCAGCAGCATTACACTGTATATCCTTCTGTGGGCAGACATCCTGGTTTGAACATCTGAAACAAGCAACTTTTGTCATGCTGCATTTTTTTTTAAAAAAAAAAACCAGGCATGCATTCAGTGATAGCACGTAGTTAGTGTGTTGTTTGGCTCCAAAGCAGACGATGAATAGTGACAATCATGGATTGTAAATCCAGTCCGTTGAATGAAATGAATCTTTTTTTATTGCACCAAAAAAAAGTGTGAAATGTAACCTGGTGAAGCACTGAAGTACTATTAAGCACTGAAAATCAGGCCACCAGCCCTTCCAATGGATGTCCACTCTTACTCTGGGCTTAGAATCAGAGGTCTATGTTTGTCCTAATACCTGAGAGTCTTTTAAATGGGCACAGAGTGAACATGGAACTTTCTTTGTGCCAAGAATCTGTCCTACCATGAGCTACACTGACAAGGGAATGCATGTGGAAATCCAATGAAATACAGGGCTCAAGCGGCTTGCATCAGCCCTGTGGTGTCGCAGAAGTTCCATAAAGCACTTTTGCCCCAGTGCTTCTGGTGCAGGGCTGAGCCAGCTGCATTGGCCCAGAAGCACCACCACAATGCCCAGGTAAGCTGGTCCCGCAGCAGCCAAGTTCGGCCAGCACGGGGCCATTTCTGGGCGAGAGGGAGGGAAGGCGGAATGGGGTGAGGGAAGGTCATTCTGGTGGACAGGGTGGGCCAGGGAGAGGGGTGAAACCCGGATGCCATTAGGCCCCGGATAGCGCAGCCCTAATTCAGGCCACTGCAGGAGGCTTGGACGTGTGCCTGCATGTGGCTTACCTTGGGGCAAGGGGATGTTCCTGCGCCCGCCCAAGTTAGGATTGCGCCCTTAAACGATAGTGAATTCACACACACACACACACACACACACACACACACACACACACAGACATAAACAGATACACACTTGCACATAATGGTAACTAGGCTTCAGCCTGAAGAGAACTGGACTTTTGAGATGTTCACCTGCCAAGTGTAATCAATGCACCAGCATGGATATTTCTATCTCACACAGAGAGGGCTTGTCAATAGTAGTTATATGTCACTAATTCCAGATCTGAAATGAAACAAGACATACTTTGCCTTCAAGAGGAAGAGTCAAGCATTTAAAGAAAGAGACCATCAATTGCAAACAAGAGTTACTTCTCTCTAGAGGAAAATCTCTTCATATTAATTAGTTCGCTGCTAAGGGCTGAGGCTCAGCGGCTGAGCTGTTTTTCAGATGGGCTTAACTCTTCCAGTCTCTGCTTGATTTCCCTTGCAAATCCCCTCAGTGTTAGGAATTTTTCCCCAAGCTGGTATCTACTGTTGAGGCTCTTGGGGAACAAGTGGCTCTGGAGTGCACTTGCAGATGAGAAGCAGTGTGTAGTAGGATTGGGTCACTCATTTGCACCCTTGAAAGTGCCCTTCACTTGCATTCTTGGGCCAGATTCTATCATAGTACTGCTGTTGGAGGGAAAAAGGCGGGCAGCTGCTTCAGCACTGGGCCTGAGGATAATCAGTTCCCTCTGACTCTACTTTGTCACCCTACTGTTAGAAGGGGTATGCTTTTGTTATTTTACAGCATGTGAAAACAGCACCTAAGTTTCTTACGTTACCGCGCTCACACACTCACCCAATAACACACACTGCCCAGGCATGATGCAGCACTAAAGTGACACAACCTAGGTCAGGAGAACACAGTGTTGTTTTCCCTGGATTTCTTCAGGACTCTTCATTTATCCCCTCTGGGCAGTCTTTCCTAGAACTGAGGGGTAAATGATCCTCTTAGACAGGCCCCCCTTTTCACATCACCTGTCACCTGATCTGGGGCCTTCTGGACCAGAAAACACCACATTTGCTTGCTCTTTTAGGGAGGACACAGGGTTCCTCTTTATCAGCTCATATTGGCTTCCAGGATGAATGCTATTCCCCTCTTAGTCTAGGGTTCAGCTAACAGGATCTATCTGGTACTCTTACCTCAGATTCATAGGGACTCTCAGCGGTTGCTTCCTGGGTTACTACTCATCAGTCTGTAGGTATCTCAACGTACCTCATCTGTGATGATCTGTATCCCACTGTCTTATTTGCCTTTCTTAAGCCTTTGGAGCCTACCCTTTAAAGGTATACCCTTTGCCTGGCCTGTTACATGTGCACACATATGCCTGCAAACATATGCCTACTATTTATCTAGTTACCTCCCTTACAGAGATAACACAGTTAACTAAAAGGAGGTGATGGTACAGCCTTTAGAAGATTTTGTTTTAAGACTGATGCACAGCAAGAAGCAATGCTTAACATATTATGAAATAAAATGGTGATCCTCACTCTTACCTCACATGACCAGCCCATGTGATTACATTAGTGGAATACAGATTGCAACGTATTCATAGTGCATGAACTTTTCAGCCTCCTAGTGCATTAGGTGAGTTGATTTAGGGCCCAATTTAGAAGGCCCTTATTGCATATGTACCACCGGTGAAAATGTCGCGAACATGCCGTAAAGAATGTCCATGACACTTCTATGCTCACAATGGTCCCAACGCAAGTGGTCACCATTTTGGTATTGCTGCTCCTGCAGGAGTGGGTCAGTTCTGAATTGAGCTCTTAATCATATTGAGGGAAGGTTAGCCAAGCTGTTCCCCTGCACATATTGCCAATACTACTTTAAGAGTAAAGACCAAATAGAATCTTTAACACTACAGTTTTATGCATGTTACAATGGCAAGCTAAGTAGTCTAAGACCAGAGTTCCCTATATACTCATGTATTAGTCTACAAAATTATGCCTGAACATTGACCCTGAAAATATGGATCAACATATACACATGGGCAGTACAGTTAATGAAGCTTCTAACAGCAGCTGGTGGGGGTCGGGTGGGCTTCCAAGCAGAAAGCAGGGGGTTGAAAAAATGGAGCAACTTTACTTACCAGTAATTGTTCTCAGGCACCAACAGACAGCAAGCAAAAATGTGATAGCCATTTTCCTTCTCCAAACAGGCAGAGAGGTGAAGGTGCTTATGGGAATTGTAGTTGTTATGAGGGCTGCAGCTATGGAAGTGCTGTACTGTATTCCTCATAAAGTCTACAACTCTATAAACACCTTCACCTCTCTTCCTTCTTGTTCTTTTTCTGTGCTGCCTCTGAAGAAAGTGAAATGGCTCCGGTTTTTTGTAGCCTGTTTGTTGCTGCCTCAGAACAATTACTGGCAGGGTTGTCACCCTACCGGTTCGCTGGGCGGAGTTCCGTCCGTTGCGGGGAGGGCTTCCGCGTTGATCGGCAGCGTGATCGCTGCATTCCATTGCGTAATGGCGGAAGCCCGCCCGCTGTAGCGGGCGGGCTTTCACCATAACGCAAACGGAGGCAGCGATCACGCTGCCGATCAACGCGGAAGCCCTCCCCGCAACGGACGGAACTCCGCCCAGCGAACCGGTAGGGTGACAACACTGATTACTGGTAAGACATTTTCAAAGAATTTCATAACCCCCCCCCCCCAGATTTTACCCTTGAAGTATCCACAGGTCATAGCAAATCGTATGATTTTTGGCTTAAAATGTGCCCTCAACTTATCCATGAGATTGACTTATATACAAGTATATTTGGTAATTTTAGCCTTCCAGCCACATATGCAGCTCAGATGGAACTCTGTGCCTGGTTTCCCCCACCACCACCACCACGTGATGGAGCGGGCAAGCATTGGTTGCTGCCCGCTTGTGTCTGGGGGCTGCGCGTGCGACTCAAAAGCCTTGTGTGCACAGCCAGCAGTCTGCGGGACAGGGAGGAGAAAAAGGGATTTGGTGTCTGCCCTTAGGTAAACAACAGACCGGGCCAAGGCCAGAGCTGAGCCCTTGAGGCTATTTGGATCAGAGCAGGCCTGGCTTGCTCCAGAATAGAATTGAAATGCCCACCTTCGTGGCTTGCTGGCTCAGGATGTGGTGCAGCAATTCAGCTACCTGGACCCGTGTCATGGGTTGGTGTGGAAGAGATGGGGGAGCTCTGTGGGCAACTCCAGCTCTGAACCAGGGTGGTTTGCCCAATGGAGGGCTCAGACAGGTTATTGTCTCCTCCTAGATAGGAACCCGCACTTACTGGGGTGGAGGCTAGTTAGGACCCGCTGCATTTCTTTATCTTTACTTAGTTGGCACGCAACAAATCATGGCCCTGTTCAACCAAAGAACTCTGTGTCATGCGTATTTATGCGGGGAGGATA
Organism: Lerista edwardsae; assembly: GCA_029204185.1. Lineage (NCBI taxonomy): Eukaryota > Metazoa > Chordata > Lepidosauria > Squamata > Scincidae > Lerista > Lerista edwardsae. The sequence continues at coordinate 2,437,080 of JAJKFI010000045.1, forward strand.
CCTGGGCAAAGACTAGTTCAGAGTTCTGAAAAAGAGTCAGCCCATGTTAACTCGGAGAAATGTAATTGTACTGTATCTGAAATAAAATACCAGTCAAGAAACTTGGAAAAAAATATCATACTGACATATTAAAAGTATACTCCTGTCAAACTGAAAAAAAAAATCCTAATTATATGCTAGGTCACACTAGTGTGCCACAAGAGAACTACAGATGTGCTGAAAGACATACATTAATGTAATAACTGTAGGCTCCTGTGTGCCTAAAGGAGCTCAGGATCCACCCATAGAGGCAGTTGCTTGCAAGGTGTACATATGAGTCACTGTTTTGTCCTTGACTCCATCCCATCAGCCTCCACTGAGGGTACATAATTTTGTTCTGTTTTTGCATTCGGTGTGATTGGAGCATCCAATTGTTCCCACTAAAGACATGCAGGAGAATTATCTACATGCAGAGGAGGCTGGAAGTTGACCCAAACTGTGTCTCGTTAGCTTTGCCAACTGTGCTGACCTTGGAGATTTTCCCCCAGACCTGTAGCCCTGTTGAAATCTGCAGAATTATTGTCAGTAATCACCTGCACATTGATATGGACATCTGGAGACTCTAAGGCCAAGGTTGGAAGATTGACAACCCTTCCACTCATACAGAAACACAGAGGATGGACCATGCAAACACACACTGTGAAATTACATTTTGGGGGGGAGAAGGAATGAAGCGTGCCCCAAAGTTTAACTCAGAAAAAAAGTCTGTGTCAGCTCAGCCATCAGAAGTCTGAGAAACTGTTGTGTACATCAGCTGTGAATGCCGCAATTATTCAGCAGGGTTTCCTTCAGAAAAATTGGATTCAGTCAATAAAACTAATTATAATTGCTGCGGCTTAAAGGAAACATGATGTGACTTTTCACAGCCCCTTCTCAAAGCTCTGTTTGCAACAAATATGTTTATACATACTAGTGTCAGCTTTAAAAACTTAAGAACAAAAGGCATTCATCAGTTTTTTTTGTTTAGCTATTCCATTTGCTGCCATTAATTTAAAACCATGATTCATCTAGGTATTCATTTGAGAAAGACACATCCATTTTGTTACTCATTTTTCATTAACAGGGAGCTGAACCTGGGTCCAACCCCAAAGACAGGTTCAGAGAGGATTATTTTTAGTGAGCTGGTTCAATAATAAGTAAGGCTAATGCAGCACTCAAGGGGCTCTTTTAGGGTGGTGGTAAAAGCTCCTCTGTATTCTAGCTATGCTTGGAGAAACTGCTGCATAGTTTCTGAAGTTTCTTTCAGCAACTGCTGAAAGAGAGGCCTGCATGATAACTGGACCCTCCTACTGCCTCAGCCCTTTCTCCCTTTCTCTCCCCTCTTGGTCAGCCCCTTCCCCTGTACCATTCTGTGCCTTCTGAAGCATCCTTCCATCTTTCTCTCCCAGCACCTTGGCAGAAGGAGTGCCACTGAAAGGGCAGCCCGCATTATGATTCCGCTCTCCCAGCACCCTTCAGCAGTGCCGCTTCTGCTTGTGTGTCACTTCACAGCTCAGCAGCTGACCGCAGCTGATGATGGTGTTGGGAGAACCCAACTCTCATACGGATAAAGACCTTGTGCAAGCCGTATCTGCCCTGCAAGCCATGTTTGACACTCCTGCATAGCAGGGATTTTCAACCTTTTTCATCTCATGGCACACTGAGAAGGTACCAGAATTGTCAAGGCACACCAACAGTTTTTGGACAATTGATAATGCTGCCAATGGGGGAAGGGCTCATATCCCCATTAGCCCTACTAATAAACAACCTTCCCCCAACTTCTTGCGGCACACCAATGTGCTGTGGCACAGTTGTTGAAAATGGCAGCTCTATGGGGATTTTAAAGCTTTACACTCCAGAACAGGCTGCTGGGGCAACGAAACCCATCTTCTGCACAGATTCTCCTGCATGGGGCCAGAGGCGGGCCAGACCGGGAGCGCACCCCATGGCAAGGCGATGAAACCACGCCCCCGGCACATCACCCCGCCCCCGTGCGTCTCCCCGCCATGCCTCCCTGCGCCCAGAAGAGCTCCATTTCAGAGCGTTCCAGGCGCACGGGAGGGCGGGAGGGCCAAAAAGCGCACGGACTCCGCGCAATGGCGCCCCCGCCGCCCATGCGGTTTGCCATCCCTGCACCCCCCTGGATCCGCGACTGCATGGGGCAGCCTTTTGTTCTCTATCAGCAATTTCCCAGTAGGCAGGGTTTCATGTCAAGTATATTCAGAATCATAGCCAAATGTCTGACATGTGGGATCACTGCCATGTGGGATCACTGCCATGTGGGATCAGTGGGAAAACAGGACAGTTTAAGTCTATCAGTGAACTCTCTTTCTTGATGCTTTATAGCAGAGCCAGTCCTTGCCTCTGGGAAGCTCCTCCCTCGCAGGCAGGCAGGCAGACCTGATTCTTCTTGATTGTCTCTTCTTTCAGAGTAAGAATGGTTCCTGGGAACCAGCCCTAAGGAAATGTCTCTTCCACTAGCTGCAGACATTTTTTGTGTGATATGTGCATTTAAGGCCTCAGTTCTGGCATTTGCCTATAAACAGTGTGATTACCCTATGCTATCGAAGATAATTTATCATACGAGCCCCCTCCTCTTGCAGGGCATTTTTGTGACATTACTAAGAATGTACTCTCTATAAAAATAACTCCCCCCCCCCCAATTTCAACAGGACCTTCAGAATAATACACTATTGAGTTTGCAACACTGGCTCTTTATTTATTACCCAAGCATCAGGTGGATCAGATTGCTTCCTAGCCCGGTAGCTTTATAAGAGTATTGATGTATAGAAGATATTTTTGACCCTGCTGTGGCTGTAAAATAATCTTATCTAGCTTCCTCCCTCCCAACCCTGGGGGACTAGGAAAGAAGAAAACTTCAGTCGGAATGACCATCGTTTTGATGTCCTTAGAAAATCTGACTGATGTGTAAAATGAATTAAAAAACATGGAAGGTGCAGCAGTCAATAACTCAAAATTGGCACAGATGTTCTCTGAACATGTGAGGGACTTCTTAAGCAGGTTTTGTTAAAAAATACATGACTTTTTTGAAAAGGCATACTGACATGTGAACTTCCATGGTTGCTTCCTGTGTTATAGGCCCCACAAGGGGGCAACCCAAAGGGGCAACCCAAAGTTGCTTCTACATGGCGATTGTCCACATTGAAGATGTAATGCTTGAAAGATCTTTTCTGAATGGTTCATGTGATGGTGATGTGGAGAATCACGCCAGCTCTGTGGGGTCACTTGGAAGTCATGTCCTAACTTGGAAGTGACTTTTGTCAGTCTCTGCCAGGAGGTTACAACATTGGAATCAACTCTCCAGTTCAGAAACCCAGGAGAAGTACATGAACTGTGTGAGATAAGTTGTGCTGTTTTATATGAACAACTAAAAATGCCTATGTTCGGCACAACTGGAAATGTGTTATATGCCTGAGTGCTCTTCTGAACAGCACAAGGATTCTGGCTATTTTTTCTAACAAGAGAACTGTGCATCAGAACAGATGCCTGTTTCCCCAGAGACTGCAAGAACTGGGAATGCCCAACCCGGGATACCATCACAGTGCTGTTTAAGGATGCTGTAATAAAGACATCAATGTCCGCTATACAGGGTTATGAATAAATCAGTTTAGCAAGTTTTATTGAAAGGGGAACATAAGTATTCTGTCAATGAAAAAGCGAGGGACTGATCATAAATATTCACAAAGACAGATCACCAACCTCCTCTCTTCAGGGAAGAAATCTGCATTATGTTGTCTTTGCCGGTGAAATTTATTAGTACATATATCAAGAGGGGCTGGGAAACAGCCATTGTTCTTACAGAATCCTGAATCTGATATAGATTTTAGTAACTGCTGCAGGATTTCTGATGAGTAATAGCCCAATCCTATCCTTCCCCCCTTGCTGGTGCAGCCACACTGAAAAGGAGTGCAATGTATCAAGCAGGGAGAGCAGATTTGGGAAGCCTTGGTGGGGAATGGGAATTTAAACCCCTGTATCCAGAGGTGTTATCCAGGCGGAACGGCCCGGGACGCTGTTCCGCTGCCTCTCTGGAGGGCCCGTGCCGTGCCGCCTCTCCGGAGGACGGGAGAGCTGCTGCTGGGCCCGCCCACCCTCCCTTGCGTCCTGAATCGCTCTAAAATGGAGCGATTCGGGCACAGTGAGGCTTGGGGAGGCGTGGCAGCCCTCCGCCATAGGGGCGGAGGGCTGTCAATCATCCGGGCATTCCGGTTCCTGGAGCGCCCGGATGACATCACTGCCTGTATCCCTTTTTAAGTCTTCACAATGGATCACTTTGGACCAGCACCAGCTCTGTAGCTGCCTACCCATCCCTGTTCTTCCGTCCCTTCCAGTCTCATTTTGCCTTCTCTCAACCCCTCTGCAGACTTACCTGTTCCAGAGGTCACAGACCAGTCCATCAACAAATGGGGAGTGCTGCCACAACTCACAGCAGTGCTCCCAAAATGGCCGCCAATGGAGCACTCCATGTACTGTTGGTGGCCATTTTGCGAAAGCAGAAGTGTCTCACACAGTTGCAAAGAGCTACAGCTGGCAGCCCAATCCTGCGCAGTGGTTCCCAAACTATGAGCCTTGGTTCTCCAGGGAGTCGTGGAAACCATCCAGGAAAGCCATGGAATCCTCATGAAAAAAACCCCACCCTATACAATGGATTACACAAAGGATTATAGCCTTAATGGGCAGCCGCAGCCAGTGGCTCAGTAGATGCCAGGGAAGCTGTCAGTTGAAAATGTTTGGGAAGCTACATAGGATTGGACTGTGAATCCCATACTAAGATGCATTAGATTATCCCTAACTTTGATTCCAAGATATATTGATTTAGAGTGGTGGCTCATACAGTGGTGGTTCATGTGGTGGATCATGCTCACTGGCTCTGCCCCCTCCCTGACATCCACATGGGTCATGCAAGGGTCTGAGTAGAGTCACAGAGTAGTTCTGTATGAGACAACATCAGTTAATTACCCCACATACACAGCATCATGGGACAAGAGAACTATTTAAAGGCCATCTAACCACTGCACGCTCAATCTGCCACACGGTCAGTTCCTATCACACCTAGTAGAAGCGACAGATTAGTTCATCAATGTCTCTTCCCTTGGGCAGCCCCTCTTCTTTGAATAAAACTGTTGGCCCTTCTCATCCATCGTTTTTCCATTTGTAGATTAGACTAACCACAGATGGTCACTGCAGATGAAAAAAGCCTCTGCTGACCGTTTACATATTTTTTTAAACCATCCCTTAAAATCATAGTTTTAAAAACACTTTTCTTACCATTGTAGGCTGGCAGGCAGGCAGGCAGTCTCCTGTGATTAAAACGGCTATTTCTGGGTCATGACCCCACTCCCTTGGCCCTTGGTTGCCCCAGAATGCCCCAGAAGCATTTAATCACTTCCATGTTGTATTCTTTAGCAGTGCCAGGGCAAGGGGGGTGTCACTTGCCTCTGCGCGACCTGAACGTAGCCATTCTAATCACTGGAGACTGCCTGCCTGCCATTTTACAATGATAAGAAAAGTGGTTTTTAAACTGCAATTTAAAGGGATTCTTATTTTATTTTTAGCAGATTTGAAAATCCACGGTTTTCGGTACCCACAGGGTACCATGGATGCCAAGGGCCGGCCTGTACCTGCTTCTGGATTTTTCAGGATTAGTCAAATCCAAAACTGGGCAATAAAGAGTTTCCATACTAGGAGCAATGCACCAATGCCCTGATTCCTGTGCAATGGTAGCACACCTGTGCACTGTAGCGATGTTCCAGGTCTCCTCCATCTCCCCAACTCTTGCAGTGACAGTGGAGGTGAGTAATGGAAGGAGATGAGCACCTGCTGCCTAAGAGCACAATCTAGAAACAAAGATGGGCCAGCACAAGTCCCTTATACTGACCCAGAAACGTTGTGAGTTACCATAAAGCCTCCAAATCTAGCCTCTGCTGTGCCAAAATCAGGTAAGTTCATGCTTGCCTAGGGAGCCAGAGCGAGGGATTGAAGAGGGTGATGGGAGGGGAGAATGGAGGCATTTTGGGTGGTGGGAGGGCAGTTCAGTGAGTGGACCAGGCGTGGGAGGGGGTGGGATCAGCCTCAGCACCTTAGGCCTGATCCAAACTCACCCCCTGATCAGCCCAGTGTTATACCGGGCTGCTTGGATTAGTGTCGGCCATTTGGCTGGTGCAGCAGCCCCATAGAGGAGGCTGGTGTGTGAACAGGGTAAAGGGATAAATATCCCTTTACTCCGAATTGCACTGCAGCCATCTTGTACCCTGCGGCTGGATATGGCCCGGGCTGATTGGCCTGACTTTTCCAGGGCAGTTTAGGATTGGGCTGTTAGGCAGCCACTTCAGTGAGCCTCAGAGAGGGGCCAGCACTGCCCCAGCTCACTGCAGCAGCTCTTTGTGAGACTGTAGCTATGTATGCCACGGGGTGCTGTGGCTCAGGCCAGTGTCGTTTGGAGCAATTAGGCTCCTGTAGTTTTCTAACTGCAGCGGCCATGGGTAGAATTTTTATGTCTGACAGGAGCACTTGTTCTGTTGCATGTAAAGGGCCTGCTGGATCCTTGCCTGTCCTCCTGCCACCCAACGTAGCTTCCTCCGCCTACATAACTAGAGATATAAGAGTCCTAGGATGGGGCAGCCACCATTCCCCCACACAGGGCCAGCCTTACGCCAGTGTGACCAGTTCTGTCACATTGGGCTCCGTGCTTTTTTTGGGGGGGGGGGGGCTGCACCAGCGCAGCAAGCATATTGCCTGCTGCAGCAGCCAGGATCTCTATGGGCTGTAAGTCAGTGGGGCAAGCACCGCAGCCCTCCCTCCTGACGCTGCCTCTGAATGGCCCAAAATGGGTCTCCTGGAAGCAGTTGGAGGTGAGGTCATCATGTCACCACCAACTATTTCCAGGTGCCATGCTTTGCGCTTGGCACCACAAGTGCTCTTCTTAATAAGTGGGAGGGTCCATGAGGATGGTGAAGCCCCCATAGGAATGTCCCGCATTGGGCCTCAGCTCTCCTGGAGCCAGCTGTGTCCACACACTTCACAACTGAGCTTTATTCGTGCAGGTGATTTTCCAAAGGCAGCAGTCTTGCCATTGTCTCCACAATTCTCCTGACCCCCCTTCATATGTGTTCACTTTGCGGGTGCTGTTCTGCTGTTGTGAAGGTGATGACCTACAGTGTGCCTGGTGTACTGCAAACTATCACACTGACAAACTTTGGGTTTGGGGCCTGAATACAACCTATTACAGCAGCACGGCTTCTTGTCATGTAAAAGTGCACTCATCAGGAACACTGCCTATTCTCGGGTTTATTCAATGGGTACAGTGCCAGTTTCTCTGTGAATTCACTTTGCAAGTCCGAAAGAGAAGCCAGACGGTCTCACAGCAGGAAAACCTTGCCACAGTGGAGGAGCCAGATGACAACCTGACACGAGCCGTGTTTGAAGTGTGCGCAGGTGCCATCTGCCCCAGAGAGAGGACACTATCCACGCAGCTTGATCCTGTGCAATACTGTTCCTCCTTCTGATGAGGAACAGAGGTCCTTTTCCTACCACCTGTTACAACAAAGAATCCGTACCAGAAAGGTATGTTCAAGAGTTTAAAACCTTTATTACTTTTATGGGAGTCCTCTGTTAACTCCTGAGCTTGGAATGTTCCCCATATTGTCCTGATGTCCCACTGCTGCTCTTTTATTAAGTGACTGTTCCTGACCATATTTAGATTGCGAGACTGTGGACTTCATCTTGTTTGCACTGTGCCCAGCAGTTTCATATGTTGAAGAAGTAAGAATTTCCACTGACAGTGTGTGTGTGTGTGTGTGTGTGTGTGTGTGTGTGTGTGTGTGTGTAGATATATATATATATAGAGAGAGAGAGAGAGAGAGAGGGAGGGAGGGAGGGAGGGAGAGAATCTGTAAAAGTCTTGAAAACACTGTGACCAAATCCAGCTCTAGTTGTGCACCGTAACACATGATTAATTGTGCTAGAATGTGAATGGAAATGTGCATTGAGACGTATATCCAACTGAAAGTAATGCCAATGACATTGGTGAGCACTTCCATGTACTTGTGTGTATGGCATTGATCAATAAGGGCCCCAATCCAGGTAACAAGATCTACATGTGGGTTCCACTGGTGAATGAATTACTGGGTAGCAGCCCAATCCTGTATTTTCTTCTTGCCGATGCTGTAGTACCCCCACCCCCACCCCCCGCAAAAAAACACAACACCTCACATTGTATCAATTCTGGGGTGAGGCCCTGCTAACTGGGCAAAGAGGTACCTTTTAAAGTAGTGTCCTCTTATATTTTGTGGGCGGGGGGGGGGGACTGCCCCTTTTCTCTACCGCATGGCATTTTTTCCAGTGGTAGTTGCTGGTGTCTTTTTGAGAGTGTGAGCCCTTTCGAGACAGGGAACCATTTATTGATTGATTTGTATGTAAACCTCTTTGTGAACTAGTCTGTTGCAAAGCGGTATTCCGAGGGCCCACATTATCTGCAGGTTTGGCACCCGTGGATTTCATTATCTGTGTGTGCCAAAATGGCCCCCCCACCCTCGGAACCTATGTCTGGAGAGCTTCTGAAGAGCTTCTGAAAGCTGAAAATCACCTGTAAATGGCTCAGATAGGCATTCAGAGGCCCTCAGAGGCCATGCACTCTACAGGCCTCAGAAAGACCTCTGGACCTGACTGGAGCACAATTTTGGTTGAGTTCAGATGGTGGGGACACAATAAACTGGATTTAAAGATCTGTGGATTTCCTTATCTGCAGGGGTGCTATGAACAGAACCCCTGCAGATAATGAGGGCCAGCTGTATAAATATCCTTCTTCTTCATCATCATCTTGCTGAAAGCTTGAAAAAATACTAATTTAGGGCGCAATCCTAAACTGGACTTAGGCCAGCATAAACTAAGTCAGCAAAGTTTGGCCAGCACAAGGGCCACCATAAAGTGTTTTAGGACTACTCTCGGAGTCAGGGAGGATGGCTCACATCTACGATGACAAACTTTGCTGGCTTAGCTTATGCCGGCCTAACTCCAGTTTAGGATTGCGCTCTCTCCGTTGCAGTTAGCCAAAAAACACCCTTCAAAGTTCGAAAATTCCAATAGAAGCTCTCTCAACTGGTTTTGACAGTACGAGGTGTGCGTATTGGCAGGAAGAAAGTTCTCCCAAATTCAACCACCAGAATTGGGTGATTTCCAAGATGGCAGCCTTAAAATGGGCAAAAATCATGCAAAAGTGGCATATCCAAGCTCAGAGAGAGTCCAACCGTAGGTATGGCAGCTGTTTTTCTCAGACCTAGGTGTGCTGAATGACAGGGAAAAAATTGACCAAGTTTGGACAACCAGAACCAGGTCATTTGCCAGTTGGAACCCTTCAAATGGGCGAAAATCATGCCAAATCATGCAAAAGTGGCATTCCCAAGCTCAGAAACAGTCCAACCACAGTTATGGCAGCTGTTTTTCTCAGACCTACCTCTCCTGAGTGACAGGGAGTAGTTTGGACCAGTTTTGGAGAACCAGGACTGGGTCACCTGCCAGATGTCAGCCTGCGCGAGTGGGCCCAAATCATGGCAAATCATGCTAAAAGTGCCATTCCCAAGCTCAGAAACAGTCCAACCGCAGTTATGGCAGCTGTTTTTCTCAGACCTACCTCTCCTGAGTGACAGGGAGTAGTTTGGACCAGTTTTGGAGAACCAGGACTGGGTCACCTGCCAGATGTCAGCCTGCGCGAGTGGGCTGTCAACACAGACCTGACAGCTGTTTTTGACAGAGGTGTAGTAGGTTTGCTGATTGACGGGAAAAATTAAACCTGCAACTTTGGAACCTGTTTCCTTTTTTTTTTTTGAAATTGTCTGGTTTTCTAAGTGTTTCCTTGTACTGCTCTGCCATCCCTTAATTACAGGGTTAACAGAAGGAATTCACACCTGAGTGTGCCTCTGCAGGCTGTGTTAATGATTAATATTTTGTTGAGGGCCTGGGTTTCTTAAAAAAACCTTTCCTGGCTGGTTCTTTACAGAAGAAAGAAGACTGAGTAATCATTAACACAAATCATCACACAAATATGACTTGCTTCTGAAGCCCCAAAACTCAGAAGGAAGTCCTTTCAATCAATCAACAGTGTTGATATACCGCTTTTCAACACAAAGTTCACAAAGTGGTTTACAGACAAAAAAATAAAGCTAAATGGCTCCCTGTCCCAAAGGGCTCCCAATCTAAAGAACACCACCAGTAACAGCCACTGGAAAAGACACTGCGCAGGGGTGAATCGGAACAATTGCTCTCCCCCTGCTAAATATAAGAGGAACACCACTTCAGAAAGTGCCTCTTGCCCAGTTAGGAGGGTTAATACTTTAATACTATTATGATCCAAACTTACAATATCTCTGTAAGCCACCATCCAAGTGTCAGCCAATTATTACTCCAAATGGTCATGGAAATTGGGAAGTGGACATTTACCATCCGGCAGACAACATTATTTTTACCTCTGGGTATTTGAGTACTACAGTAAACATATGGTGCAATTATTGAGTTAACATCTAATGAAAACATCAATGCCAATGTCAGAATGATCTAATTCAGTGGCCTTTCACATCTGGATGGCTCTTTTTTTTTAGCAGTACAAGTTCGGCTCAACAGGGTCACCTGTCACTGCATAAATATATTGCTCTAACAGCATACATGCATGAACTGTTTGATGACAAACATAAAAGCTGCCCTTTCATGCAACCTGAATACTGATACTGCGCAAAAACACTCGTACTCCTGCTACTGTTTGTTATATTTAGTGCCTAGATGGACATGGCATTTTGCGGAATAACCAACTTGTCAACTTACAATGTAAATTTTGATACAAGAGAAAACAGCAGTAGGAGGAAAGACAGGAGGTAAAAAGTGGGGGGGAAAGATGTGGATGCTGTTTCATGTACAGAAGCTTAGGGCACAATCCTAAACAGCGCCAGACTGGCGAGGCCAACGGGCCAGCGCCATATCCGATTCTGTTTAGGAAAGGCTAGAGCCTCCCGCATGGCAAGGGAGCATTTGCTCCCTTACCGTAGGGGAGGCTCCAGCCTCCCCTATGTGCTCCTCGAATCTGCGCCCACTAAAGATCGAGCGCAGATTCGAGGATACTGCGCAGTCCGGATCAGGGCTGCATGGCCTTGCTGACGGACTTAGGATGTGGCCGTATGGCCACCTCCCAAGCCCTCCCAGGTCCTGTCCAAGTCCCGCCCCCGCCTCCCACCAATCCCTGCGCCGCTTCTGTGCGGAGCCTCCCTCCCGCCGACCGGCTTTGGTCGGTGCAAGAAAGGCTCAGCGCGGGTGCAGCAGGACCGGCGCTGCCTGCAGCGCCAGTCCTGCTGCTCTAGCGCCGACACAGGAGTGCCGATTGCGTCAGCGCAATGGACAGTGCAGGATTGCGCTGCCCAATACTGGGAAGAGTGAGAAGCAAAGAGTTAAGACAACACTTTCACAGAAAAGCTGAGTTTTGAGTAGGGATGGGTTGAAATATGGAGTTTCACACTGCAGAGTTCTGGTGATGAACAGAATAAAATCATTCAGTTCTGCCAATTCTGGAATGGACCACAGAAGTCAGCTTAGTGTCTGTGATTCATTCTGGGCCCACACAAGGACTAGCATGGCTGAACCTCTGCCCTTAAGTCCAATGGTCCAGTGATACAGCAAGGGTCAGTGTTCGTTTGCTTACAGACGGCTGCTGACATCGCAGCAACTGTCCCATCTTGGGATGGAATGTTCTTTATCGAGTCCCTCCACTGGCTTGGCAACATCTGTTCGACTCCTCTGTTCAGACCTGTCTCTGGCAATGAGTGTTTCGCAACGTCATGATATGACATCATGAAAGAGCTTAAACTGAAATATGCTTACTCTCTTCTTCCTTCTGCCCTGTCTTTTCTATCAACCTATTTCCACCTACCTATTAGGTTGTAGTTCATTATTTTAAACTATAAGCTGCTATATTTCCTAATTCTACATAATTATAATTTCATAATTTCATAATTTCATATATATATATATATATAATTCATTATTTTAAGCTATAAGCTGCCTTGAGTGCATTGTCTATAAATACAGTAAATAAAATGTTGGAAGGGGAGAAAGGTGTGACAACACTGTACAAGTGACCAGCACCCAAAAGGGGCAATACAGCTACTAAGCTAGCCAGATGGGATGTGTAAGTTTTCCTTCTAATTTTTGCTGTAAAACCCTCTGTTGGTATGCAGGATGCTAATCTCAGACTATCATTTCTTCTTGTCCCTTCCTCCCAGAATCCTTTTCTAAATAGCAACCATGTAGGGCCTGTCTGTCTCTCCCCCGCCCTCCCCCCCTCTTATGGAGTTATCATGAACAAAGTGTTTGCTTTTGTTATGACCACATGCCGTGAAATGATCTTCTTAACAAAAGTCTCCCAAACCACGCTGCGTAAACCAGTTATACTGATGCGAAATAAGCTGACTTCGAATGTCATTTCTCATCACATTTATCAGCTCCTGATCTGTGAATCACTACCTGTGCAAAAAAATAAAAAAATAAAGCCACTTAAAACTAGTTGGAGTGTGCTTGTGCTTGTGATCAGAACATACTTCTAAAAGTATGTGAAAAGTGAGGCTTGCGTAAACATTTTTGAGACCCCAATTCAGAGATGGATGCATGGAACAAGGACATGAGAGTGTGCCTAATGGCCCAATAACAGATGACAAGATGTGTGCCCGTCTGCTATGGAATATGGATTAGAAGGTTTATCCACACTCATACAGATGGAGCAGAATGGACGAGGATTGTATTGGGTTCCTTGCCTCCAGCTGTGCATCTCCATTTGACATTCCTCCATAGGATTCTGCTCCACAAAATATATTGGGTCGTGAACATTTATAGGAAAAAGCCTATTTCATCAGATTGCACGATGTGGTCTGGAAAGAGAGCTGGACCAGCTCTATATGCAGCGGAAGAAAAACAACATTGCTGTGTGGCTGACTTTTCCCAAGCTTAATTAACTCTCCATTCCTGCTGAAGTTCCTGCCAATGTAAGGTATGCATGCAGCTGGCAGTATTTTTGCATCCAATTATGTCAAGCAGGCCCAACATTCATTCTAGCGAGTATTGTTCTTCTCAATGCAGCGGAAAGGCCTGATTCACACAATCATCAGGATGTCAGTTGCTTGCACTGCAACTGCAGTCAGGTCTGAAAGGTGGCAAAGAGCTGGAGGAGTCGGAGATGTTGTGAGGATAAATTGGGGAGAAGATAATTTCTTGGACAAAGGACAGGATACATATGGCATCAATAAGCGAATAGGTGGAACTAAACCTCATTTTACATTCCAAATTGTAGACAAATTCCTGAGGCCATCAAAGCATTACATCTTAGGGCAGTAGTTCCCAAAATGTGGGTTGGGACCCACCAGTGGGTTGCGAGTCAATTTCAGGTAGGTCACGAAGCACCTAGAGCAGCCATATTGAAAATATGGGAAGATGGGATGCTGGAAAGGGGGAGGGCTGTATGGCTGTTTTGCTTGTGTCAAGGTTGTAGATAGGCTTTTTTCTGCATTTCTGATTCACTTTGTTCTTGGAAAATGGCTAAGAATAACCCAAAGTATTGCTGCATCCTCAGGAAAGCATCAGGCTTTTGGTGTCACTTCTGGCCATGACATCTCTTCTGGTGGGTCCTGGTCAGACTGTCATTCTTAAAAGTGGGTCCCGGTGCTTTTCTTACAATGAGTGAGGACACAATCCTATCCAACTTCCCAGAGCTGATGCAGTCATGTCAAATGGGGTGTGTGCTGCATCCTGTGGTGGGGGAACAGTCACAGAGGCCTCTCAAGGTAAGGGAGCATTTGCTCTCTTTACTTACCTCAGGGCTGTATTGTGGCTGCATCAGCACTGGAAAGTTGGATAAGATTGGTACCTGAGAGTCTTACAGACCCAAGGCAGATGATGTAGGCAGCCTGTCAACAAAACCCCATTTTCTTTTTACAAATGGAGTTTTTACGATTAACGTTTTATAGAACTTTTCACTTCCAAATGCTTTCCTTCCTGTGTGCTCATCACTCTTTGGCCAACGTATGCTTGTTGGAGCTTCCAACAGGCCACAATCAGCCAAGTGTTATTCATTCTCGGCAGCTGACACCCTCCACCACCTCCACCACCCTCCACACTCCTCCACCTCTCGGTACCTTATTCAGGGCGCAATCCTAAACTGAGTTAGGCCGGCATAAACTAAGCCAGCAAAGTTTGGCCACCACAAGGGCCACCGTAAAGTATGTTTGGACCACTCTCGGAGTCAGAGAGGCCAGCACACAGACATGAGCCATCCTCCCTGACTCCGAGAGTAGTCCAAACACGCTTTATGGTGGCCCCTGTGCTGGCCAAACTTTGCTGCCTTAGTTTATGCCGGCCTAACTCCAATTTAGGATTGAGCTCTCAGTCGACTGCTATGCCCTCTCACAGCAGGGCAGCACAAGGGGCTAGAGAGGGAGGTGGGAAGGCGGTTTGGAGCACTGGGAAGGTGGGAAGAGGGAAGGAGAGGGCGGTCTGGCCCAGAAGGGGAGTGGGACCAACCAGGGCGACCTAGACCGTATCCTAACCCCCAGCCCAACCAGCATTATATGGGCTACTCAGATTTGCATCTGCAAAATCGTGGGCACAGATGGCATGGCATAAGGGAAATTCCCTTACTCTGAGTTGTGCCCCAGCCTGCTCCTAACCTGCCTGGATAAAGCACAGGCAAGCCGTCCCGCCTGTTCCGGCACAGGCTAGGACTGCGCCCTTAGTAGTTCAAAACCTTTCATTAACTCATGCATCATTGCTATTATAAATGGTCACTATGTAATGAAACCCATTCAGGCTGCTGTCGAGCCGCTAGTTCTTTTGAGTGACATTTTGAGTAATTTGACCCATATATATATATTTTTAAAGTAAAATGAATTCTGTTGCCAGATAGCAATACCCTTGGGCAACATTGGGGTTATTTTGTTTTTCAATATATTTAATACTTTGTCCCTGGTCGTAAATCTTGTGCTTGTGTAAGGAGTTGAACTGACAGCTGTGGACTGAGCACTTAGTTCATAATTAGGTAGAGCAGAAGCAGCTGCACACCCAGTCTTTGCTCTTTAACCCTCTCTATCTCTCTAGAATTCTCTCAAACATTTTAGCACTGGGGCCCACTTTTTAGAATAACAATCTGTCCGGGACCCACCAGAAGTGATGTCATGGCTGGAAGTGCCATTGTTGTGACGCCAGAGCCCGTTGCTTTGCAGAGGACGCAGAAGTAAGCTGGGTGATTTCTCAGCCATTTTCCAATTGTAAAGTGAATCAGAAAGGGAAAAAACCTATTTAGAACCTTGACACAGGCAAAACAACCACACAGCCCTCCGCCTTTCCAGCATCCATCCCATCTTCCCATATTTTCAATGATGCCTGCTCTAAGTGCTTCACGACCCACCTGAAATTGGCTCGTGACTTACTGGTGGGTCCAGACCCACAGTTTGGGAATCACTGGTCCAGAAGATTTGCTGCCAAGGCTGGAGCCATTTGCACGCAAATTCTTGAATGAGAAGCAGCAGTTCACTGAGTAATTTCAGAAATGGGCAGAAAAGTGAATGGAAGGAGCTACACGTTTGGGCAAGCCCACCTGTTTTTCTGCGACACCTTCAAAGTCTGAAGCCAAGATTGTAGTACAAAGGACATTCTAAACTATGTGCCACTGGAGCTTGTCAGTGAAACACTGGCAAACCATGGAACAATTTTGTGTTCCAATTTTGCGGTCCTATTCATTGCAAATTTGTCTAATTCTGCTTTTTCAAAAAGTCCATGACAGCCACGATCCCCAGGACACTTAACTGGAAGAAAACCCCATTCCACTTCCTTCTGAGCAAATATGCATCCGATTGCTCTGTAAGTCATGCCTGTATCTTGGGACCTTAATAAAATCTAGAAAGAAATACTTTCCAAGCACACTAATACTTGACTGGTCATCTCCAGTCACTGAAACTTGGGGTGTAACTAACAACAAGGTTAAACTGCTTTCAACTGTAGTTTTACCTCTCAGAGAATTATAGTGGGGAGAGGAGAGGGAGCAGGGATGGCACCAGGTTCAACTGGGTAAGACCCTGGTTGAGTTCACACACGCGTAAAAAGGCTCTGGCCAGACTGACCTCTAAACCCTCTGTGCTGATGGCACTAGTAATGCACACTGCATCATTGGGGGTAAGTGTGGAGTACCTGTACATGGTTTTCCCCCCCCAGAAACCGGGCACTGCATCTCTGGATGTCTCACAGTGGAACCTCGGAACCCTACCAAGCACATTGTACATTAGCCAAGCCTTCATTGCAGTGGTGTCATCTAAATGATTTAAGAACAGGTATTCACTTTTGATTGGCATGTGTCGGGACCCGCCCACCGGAAGTGACGTCATAAGCCAGAAGTGATGTCGTGGCAGGAAGTGACATGAAAAAAAAGCCCTTTTTGAGGCCTCAGATGATTTTAAACTGACCCAACAGTTGCAACAGTATTCCACAGCACCCCCAGAACATGTTAAGGGGCCTGGCATCATGTTAAAACCCCAGAGCAACTCATTTTTCAGTGGCAAGGAAAGGAAAGGCTCCGCTCGCTGCCTGCCTGCCTGCCTGGCTCTGAGAACATGCAGGCAACTCAAACATGCAGGAAATTCAAACGTTGCAGAAGGCGGAGTCGACGAGTGGGCGGGCAAATGGGCGGGGCCAGCTGTAATCCTAGAAACCGGTACTCGCGTACCCCCGCGTACCCCCTGCATGAAATCACTGCTTCATTGGCCATTATGCTCATTGGCTTCATGAATTTCTCTCTGCTTTCTCTCCCAAATGACAGACATTAACATCAATGCAAGAATGGTTCAAGGCAGCGGTGTCATCCTGGCAGAACGGGCCTGTATGCCGTTCCGCTAGTTCCGAGGACGGGCGTGCTGTTTCTGGGCCCTCCCGCCCGTCCGAATCGCTCTGAAATGGAGCGATTCCAGGCGTAGGGAGGCATGGCTGGCCTCCGCCATAGTGGCGGAGGGCTGCCAATCATCCGGGCGTTCCGGTTCCTGGCGCGCCCGGATGACATCACTGGTTCAAGGGTACTGTAAAGTGAGGGGAAAAAACACATATGAGGCTGCACATCCACATTGGGATGCAAGATATCCAGTGCTGCCACTTGAACTGTGGGTGTGCATTGCCACCTGCACTGCAGTATAGACAGGAATGTAGATTTGCACATTGTGGCATGAAACTGTCATCTTGGACTTGGCTGGGAGAATTGAGAGAGGATGACTTGTCCAAGGTCAGCCTGTGCATTCATGGGTGAGATCACACAGTCGTCATAAATGTGAAGTCTGAAAGCAGCCTTTGACTTCAAAGTGATTGTTATTATTCAGAATTATAGTTCAGTGGACCATGGCTTCAGGTTGGGGTGGGGAAAATATATATATCTTTAACCAGGCTGACCACCAAAATCAATGCTTCTGTTTATCTTTATTTTCAATATTACAGTTTGTAGAAATCCACAGTGCCCTGATTTCAAAAACAACGCCACACACAGACCCAATGTAGCATGCACGCATTATTTTCTATTTTCAGATAATTTGAAGTAGCAGATATGTTTATACTTCTAGCTGGGATACTTGATATTGGGATACTGAAAAACTTCCCTGGGGGTTTCAAAGCCTGTTTCGAGTCCTTCAAAATAAAGCACAACATTTGGACTGGTGAAACGGCACCATACCACCCATCCCTATTGTCTGCCCTCTAAGTGTTCCCTAAAACGTGATCTTTTCAAGCCTGCTGTGATTTTCAGTCTGGAACTTTTGAATAGTCTTTACTCTTATTTCATTCTGCACAATGCCTTATACTGAGTGTAATGTAAATAAATTTCTTTCATATTAAGCAAGTGGACAGGAAGGAAATATTGGAGAGCTACTGTAATCTCAACAGAACCGCAGATAAAAAATAAAAGGTATTACTGTGAGAGAAGGTAACTAGAAAGAGGCCATAACCAAAGGGGAGTAGCACCTAGTGGTTATTGTTCACGCACTCCTTTCTGCTCCCCACTTTCCCATTTTGCTCGGTCAGCCGTTGAGCAGGAGGGGGGAATCTGGTAATTCTATATGCTGCCACAACCCCAGACTAAGGAGACCTGGCAGAGGTAGAGATGTCTAGGGGGGGAAAAAATCCTACCATTGTTGAAACCCCAGGGGTTCATATTGATGCTCAAATCACAGTAGCACATGTGAGCAATCAGACATGACAACCCACTGCATTACCTGTGTACACAGACAAGGTGGTCAAAGAGTCAAAGGATAACTAGTTTACGGAAAAAAAACTCAAAGGGAAAGGAAATAAAATGGAAATGGGGTCAAACTCTGCTGGATGGACACTAAAAAAACCTGCTTGTTCAAACTGGATGCAGAAACTAATAATGCCCAACTCTTAAGAGTAAAAGACACACGCCCCCAACACATCACTGAATCCCGGTCCCTACACTTACTGAAAACTGAGGGTACCCTTTCATAAACAAACTAAAGGATTTCTCAGCAGACCTGGTAGAAAACACATGCACTTTTTTGTGCTTGAACTTAAATAACTTAGGTAGCAATCCTAACCAACTTTCCAGCACTTCTATAGTTTTGCGAACGGGGCATGCCCTGAATCCTGCAGTTGGGGGGGCAGTTACGGAGGCCTCCCCCAGGTACAGGGAATGTTTGTTCCCTTTCTTCAAAGTTTCATTGTCCTTACCCCGGTACTGGAAAGTTGGTTAGGACTGTGCCTGAGGTTTCATGGTGTCATAGAGTTATTGGACCTGATTGGAGGAATGGAACTCAGATTGCCACTCCATTCTGCCCCTTTACCTAGATCAGTGATGGCAAACCTTTTGGGCTTGGCATGTCAAAACTTAGGAAAATGCTTGACTCTGCTGGTGTGTTAGCCCCCTTCCTAAATAAAAGAGAAACAATTCTTTTATTTAAACAAAAAATACAGTCCAATCATGTGTGGTGCTATGTATTATATAAAGAAACCTCAAATAATTAAAAAAATGAAAAATGAGGAAAACAAACCCAGTTTTTGTCAGGCATTGGTGAATACTGGTGTGTCACTCCAAATGTTGCGGTGTGTCGCCTCTGACACATGTGTCGTAGGTTCGCCATCACTGACCTAGATAGATAGGTTTGGCTGCCCAATTACTTAAGCACATGCCAATCTCAAAACGAGGCCTGGCTGCTCCAGACATGAAGGGCTCAAAACCACATCAGCACATGCCTGTCTGAGAACAGCATTTCCCAGCAGCATGGTCACAATAGCTTTTAGGCTGCAGAACCTACACAGAAGCTTGGGGGTGTAGAAGTGTCCTCAAAATAAGGAAACACAGGGAAAACAGGGCATTATCATTAGAATTGAAAACTGTTATGTTCTGTACTGGAAAGCATTGGGCAGCATTCAGCAAAAGCATGTTTTTCCTACATGATTGCGCAAACTGCTCCTGTTGACATAGTCCTTTTTTCTCCTCCTGATCATCACTCCTCCGGCTGGACAATTTCCACATTTTATCAATTTTCTCTGATTTTTTTTTTTTAGGGCTGTAAAATGAACATTCCGGTCCAGAATAAGCAACAGAGAATCAGGCCATTTGTCATTGTGGATTACTCAGACTATTTGTCATAGTGTCATTGTCACTAGTAACAAATATATAGCAATTATTGGATATTTGCCCTGTTTGACCTTGCTATTATTAAGTCATCAGCAAATAGATTATGATCAGGATCATAGATCAGGATCATAGATAGTGGGAAGAACATTTGCCTATTCTCAAATGTATACAGCCTATAACAAAGGCTGAGGTGAGCTTTGCTCTTCCTTGTGGGCGCAATTCTAACCAACTTTCCAGCATTGACATATCGGTGCCAATGGGGCATGTGCTGCATCCTGCAGTTGAGGGACAGTCACAGAAGCCTCTTCAAGGTAAGGGAATGTTTGTTCTCTTACCTGGAAGCTGCATTGCCCTTACCCCAGTGCTGGAAAGTTGGTTAGGATTGTGCCCTGAGACACCAATGGTGGGATGGATAATGGCAAAAGGCAATATGGTGGCCTCTTTCCTCACCTTACAGCCAATCTTCCACCACAACAATCAGATATCCTAATGTCAGGAAAGGACCATTGAATCCACACACATTCTAGATTGGCAAATAAACAAACACATTTCTAATTCAGTTATAGATCTAGCATTATCCTAGAAGAGAATAAACATTTGAAAATATTTATCTTTTTGTCATGAGCAAGTATTTCATTATATACATGATTCAATTTTGGTAGCAGCATCAAGCATCTGGGGGATAGATCCAGCTCCTAGGCCACCCTGTTGGGCATCCCTGTTGTACAATATATACAACACAATCTATGTCACACAAGATTAGATCTGAACCATACGCAATGCTAAATTCAGAGTTATAGGGCAATGATTACTCAGGGTGCAATCCTAATCTACTTGGAAGTAGAACCCATTGAGTACAATGGGACTTATTCTGAGGGTGCAATCCTAGCTTGGAGTGAGGCCAGCACAGTTAGGCCAGCAAAGTTTGGCCGGCACAAGGGACACTGTGAAGTATGTTTGGACCACTTTCGCAGCCAGAGAGGCCAGCATACAGACGTACGCCATCCTCCCTGACAATATGGGCACAATCCTAAACTGGGTTAGGCCGGCATAAACTAAGCCAGCAAAATTTGGCCAGCACAAGAGATACCATAAAGTATGTTTGCACCGCTCTCGGAGTCAGAGAGGCCAGCACACAGACGTGAGCCATCGTTTCTGACTCCCAGAGTAGTCCAAAAACGCTTATGGTGGCCCTTGTGCTGGCCAAACTTTGCTGGCTTAGTTTATGCTGGCCTAACGCCAGTTTAGGATTGCGCTCTGAGAGTGGTCTAAACATACTTTATGGTGTCCCTTGTGCCAGCCACACTTTGCTGGCCTAACTGTGCTGGCCTCACTCCAGGTTAGGATTGCGCCCTCAGAATAAGTCCCACTATACTCAATGGGTTCTACTTCCAAGTAAATGTGCCTCGGCTTGCAGATGGACAACACAATCCTAATGCTGCTCTGAGACAGCACAAATCCCTTGTGCCAGCTCCCAAGTGTTGTGAATGTGCCATAAAGCATGTTTGCAGCTACTTGGGAGCAGGCTGGGCCAACGCACAGATGTGTGTGGCCCAGCAGCACTGGACCTGCATGGGACTAGGTAATTTTTTGGCCTGGGGAGGCCAGCGCAGGGGGTGGGAGAAGATGGCAGGGGAATGGAATGGCGGCAGGGGGAAGATGGGAGGAGGCAGTCCAGGAGGCAGATTGAGCCCAGGAGGTGGGAGGCACCAGCTTGTGGTGACCTAGGCCCAGCGGTGCTATTCACCCGGTATGCTGGATGGGACTTACCTTTGAGTGGCAGTCCGCCCGTTGCGTCACACCGCGTTCCGCCACTTTCCCGCCCGCCGGGGTGGGTGGGAACGCAGTGGAACGCGGCGTGACGCAACGGGCGGATTGCCACTCAAAGGTAAGTCCCGCCCAGTGTACCGGGTGAGTAGCACCGCTGCCTAGGCCGGATCCTAAACATAATGCCTGGCCTGACCTGTGTTACATGGGGCCGCTCAGATTTGCACTAGTAAAATTGCAGGTACAGATCTGAGTAGCCCCACAGAGCTGACTGGCACACAAACCGTTCTAAGGGGAACAAAATTCCCTCACTCCAAGTGCCCCAGTCTGCTTCTAACTTGCAATAATCTATTATCTGTTAAATATTGTGCTCCAAAATCTAACAGGCAACCCACTTCTGTGAAGGTTCATTCTGAAGTAGAGCCCACTGAGTTCAATGAGGTTTATGTCCAAGGAAATATGCACAGGATTACAGATTTAGAGAGCAACATAAGTATAGAACCCGTTCCGCTAGCTGCTGGAAATGGGTCAGACATTTCACCTCTTCCTGAGAGCTATGGTGCTTAGGATTTCTTTTCATTCCCAACTAGTGTAGATCAGTTCCAGGTATTTTTCCTTTCCTTTGTAATTATTTTGGGGGGGGGGAAGAGATTGAGGAGAGTAGCACAGAGACTGCAAAGTAAGCCCCCAGAAAGGGCAAACAAATTGATAATCTTCCTTCCAAAATGATCAAGTTGTCAAGAATGACATTGATGTAAAATCCCCAGTTATGGCAGATGAAGCCATGTAATACCGAAGGGATGAAAATGAGCCAGATTTAATTTGTCAATGTGTTGATGTTATTTTGACAAGATTTCAGTGAAATTGTCACATCTGTCGAAATTCTGTTGGAAAATTAGATGTAGCAAACAACACCAAACAATCTTATTTTCTAGTATTGAGCATCCTGGGATTTAACTGTAGTGAGTCATCAGCCAGCAGCAAACACAAAGTGTCACAACAACACAGCAAAGATACCATCTGTTTAGGGAGAGGCTGAAACGGGAACACCATCCGGGCCACGAAATGCATCAATTTGATACTATTTACATTATCTCCTCACACCATATCATCACTGCATCTTTCATGAAATGACATGTACATGAAAACATTAGTGATGGACAAACTCCCTCGGCTTCATTCAACCAGGCTGGGAATTATGAGTGGCACTGAAGAATGCTTTGAAAAGGGTTTTATTTCATGATTGCTAAATTGGCTCATTTTCTCCATGCTTTGTTTTTCAGAATGTGCGTTCTGACAACGGCATTTGGGAACTGCAGTGCTGGGGTTTGGGGGACGTCACCCAGGAGAGGCTGGGGTATTAGTGGCCCTGTTGCTTTCTGCCCTGGGCCAAAAGGCAGTACCTGCTGCTGCAGTGCAGTTCCTCCCAGTGGTGTCATTCAAATGATTTAGGAACAGGAACTCACTTTTGATTGGCACTTGTCGGGAACCCGGAACCAGCCACGGAGCCCGTTAGGATCCGGAACGCCCGTTTTGGTCCGTTCCCCCTGAATGACATCACTGGTTCCTCCCATTCCAGGCTGCCAGGGCCACAGCATTGGTCTCTGGGGTGCTGCCCTGGCTATGGCCATTGCAACAGTGTCCGTAAGCAATTTGTGACTGCCAGGAAGTGGCAGGCGTTGGTGTGGAGGCCAATATGGGTGGGCATGCGGGAGGAGACCAACACAGATGGAATGGGGGCGGATCAGGCCCAGTGTGGGGAAGGATTGGCAGAGGCTTCCTCCAATGAATGCTAATCCTCTTCCCAGACCAGGCAACCTTAAACAGGGTCACTCCAACTTTTGACAGCCAAATAGATCCCAGAAGGGAAGGCTGGGACGTTATTTGGGGGAAGGGGGAAAATACCCTTTATCCTGAGAAGAGCTCCACCCTGCTCCTGAGCGGCATGGGATACATTGGGGGCCATGAGGCTCCACTGTGATAGCACAGCTTAGAATTGGGCTGTCAGTTGTTTTTGTCAAAGCTGCATATCACTTGCTTGTGGCATTTTGGTTTATTTTGGTCAAATTTCTCCTTTGCCTACATCAAAATTTGACGATGTGCTTCTTCACCCCAACCAAGATTCAGATTTTTCTTCCTCGGTCTAAAATCGTATGTTTCTACACTTCAATTTAGAGCTGTGCATGCATGGCATGGAACTGCCTTTTTGGTTAGGGTCTCGTTGCATTATCCATTGTGAATTGAGCCATCTCATTTTTGGATTGATTTGCACTGTGTTTCACCTAATCTCGTAGACTGACAAATATAGCAACTACAGAGCAACATAAATAGCCACAGAAAGGCAGACGTCAAGATTAGCCATAGATAATTCTTTCTGTTACGCTATCTGGATTTTGTGAGACGAATTCTAATGAACCATGAATATCATGTGCTGAGTCTCTTCAAAAGCTGTCGTCAAAAATGGTTTCAAGCCATGTACAGCATTAGTGTACAGGACCTCCACCCACAAATATTATTCCTAAATCAGGAGGGACCTTAAGAATTAACAGTAAATGCACATCTAGGCAGCCATTGACTAATGTTTAGAAGGTGTGGCTGTGCTTTTGCCCTTCTTTTGAAAGGAAGCTGAAATGTAAATGATTTCTGCAGGGCTAAATGTGTTCATTCATCAGCAGAAGCCCAGAGAGAAATGGTAACTGCTTGAAAATAATAATCAATAATTTATTCACCACTGCATTTCTTTCCACTGAAACGGAGAATATTATCAAAAATTATTTTATAGTATGACATTATGTCAGCTGCACCCTCTGTCAATATAATCATATTTAAACCGCATTCTAATTGATGCAAAGGAGCGTGCCCAAGATGATTTCACATGGATTAGCTACTTTCAAGCACTCTTTAACCTCCCAGCCGTTCCAACAATCAGGACAAAGGATGGATATTGTCTCAGGGCGCAATCCTAACCCACTTCCCAGCGGTAAGGGCAGTGCAGCTCCAGGGTAAGGAAACAAACATCCCTTTCCCTTGAGTGGGCCTCCGTGACTACTAGTCCACTGCAGGCTGCAGAACAGGCCGCATTGGCACAGCTAAGTCAATGCTGGGAAGTGGGTTAGGATTGCGCCCTCAATTATTGCTTATGGCTGAAGCAGGGATTTTAACCCATGTTTCATTCCAAGTCAATGCTGTGGCAGCACTGGCAGTCCGGGTGCTGCCCTGGCAATGGCCATCACAATCGTACCATAAGGCATGTCATGGCGACCGCCAAATGAACAACAGCAACGGGAGGCACAGCGGGTGCCAGTGGCAGTGCGTAAATGCTGGTTGGCAGGAAGGCGTTCCAGGATGGGAATAAAGGGCAAAACTGGGCAGAGAATGGCCTGGGGGTGGATCAAGCCCAGGAGGGGGGTGGGGATGGTGGCAGAGGCTGCTGCTGAATCCTATCCCCCTCTCCCAAGCTGCGGAGTCCGACATGGATCTCCTTAGTTCTGTGCCAGCTAAATAGGGACAGCTGGGGCTCTACATAGGGTAAGGGAACCAATGTTTCCTTATCCCAGTGGTTCCCAACCCTTTTTGGACCTGGACCCCTTTTTAGGTATGACAACCTGTCAGAAACCCCCTAAGACCTACAGCTGGAAATAATATCAGGAAGTGAAGTCATTTTATTAAAACAGAGCACAATCTTATACTGCGTTGAATTGGCAAGGCCAACAGGCCAGCGCCATATCCAACGCTGCTTAGGAGAGGCTGGAGTAGCCCCGCAGCAAGGCAGTGTTCGCAACAATGTTGTGTCAGCTCTACGCACCATATAGGATGCCGCTGCCCATCACAATTTTCAGACTGATGTGAATTATGCCAGCAGCTGATGGAGGAAGGGACAAAGAGGTGGCGGATCAGCATGCTAACCATGAGCAGAAACAGAGAACCCACTTCCTTACTGTGCTCCATTGCACACTTTCCACAAACATGGAAGTGAAGGACTTCTATTTATAAGGACCATTTAAATGAGGGAGCTCCTTCATTTGTGTAGGCCCTTTCAATAAAACCGGAAGTCCTGTGCTTTGGGGTTTGTGAATACTGCATGACAAAGCCTGGTAAGGGACTTTTTGGTTTTCTTTTTCAGCATGCTGCATCCTCCCTGACCAAGTTTCACCATCCCTGGTCACAAGCATAGAGATGCTGACCAATGGGCTGCTCTGTCAAAGTCCCAGTTACTGTTCACACTGGGGTAGGCAGGCCTAGAGTCCTTTGCCTGGGAAGTTGGTCACTGAGCAAAGCCAATGCTGCTGGCCCTTCACCCTCTTGCTCAATTCAAAAAAAAATGATGCTTTCCAATATTATTTGCTGACCAGGGTATCACCACTTTGTATGTCTCATTCCCTGGGAACAACAGAACAATAACTTTGTGCACCAACCTGCCTCTTCTCAGTGACAGAAGATGAAGACAGAATCAATAAAAACGATAGTTTGAAATGAAGGAGAGGTGATGTCATCCAAGACATATCCAAGAGAAAGTGGCAGTTTTCCTGCCTTTTATGTGTCTGGTATGAGGGATGATAGAGAAAAAACAACAACTAATTCTGGTTGTCAAAGTCTGCCATGAGATTAAGAGCGCAATCCTAACCTGGAGTTAGGCTGGCACCGTTAAACCAGCAAAGTTTGGCTGGCCCAAGGGCCACCTTAAAGCGTGTTTGGACCACCCTTGGAGTCAGGTAGGATGGCACAAATCTGTGTGCGCTGGCTTCCCTGACTCCAATAATGGTCCAAATGTACTTTATGGCGCCCCCTCACCAGCAAGGGAGAGAAGGAAGAGGTGCAGCAGCCATGATGGTGGATGGCAAAGACAGGCAGCAACGAACTGAGGTGGTACCCTGCTAATCTGCCGGAGGCAACCAAGTCCACCTCAAACGAGTTAACTGTGTCTAGAACATCAGTAGGTTCTCTCATGCAGAGGCGGATCTAAGCTGGGGGGCAAAGCTCTAAGTGTTGCAAGAAGCCTTACCCTGTCATGTAAAACCCTCCTCTCCCTTGCTGCTGTAGCCAGTAAGCAATGCCAAGATGTTGCTTTTCCCTGTGAGGATTGGCTAAAACGGTGCAGGAGAAGAGTGATTTCCACTGCAAGGTAAGGCTTCTTGCAAAACTTAGAGCTTTGCCCTCCCTTAGATATGCCTCTGCTCTCACGCCATAGCTAACATTTTCCAAGTCTCCATGACATTGAATAAACTACGGTCCATTCATGAGGAAACCTGGACACCAGTCCCCCATGGAAGTCCTGCAGGGGGTTGACTCCTCCTTTGTAATTCCTGAAGCCCCCACAAAGTTACTATTTGTACCCCTGATACTGTACAGTATCAGTGACTGGTCCAGTCACCTGCATGCCCTTTGCTGACTGGTCCAAAGACACCTGCATAACAGGTGCTATGCAGAGGGTGTTCTCCTTGGAAAAGTACAAGTTGTTTTTCGTGTTCTTTCACATCATTTGTAGTTGAAATTCTAGTCTCATAAAGGAGCTGTCCTAGTATCTTGACAATAAATCTTACTTTGGGGAAAGGTCTGAGAAAAACTGTTATTGTTTTTAAAAACAAATAATACCCTCTCCAAGATCTAGTTAATTTGGCTTTGGTCATAATCATGTAAGTAATGATTTACTGTATGGCTTCTTACTCTAAATTTACCTGAAATATGTCCTTATTATCAGTAAAATAACCTACAAGCAGCAATTCTGAACACAATCAAGGCTGAAATAATGAGGAGGTTCAAATTAAGCAGGCGATTTAAATTGAAACAGAATGAAGGAAATTGAAATGCTACAGATAGTCACATGCGATCTGACCTTCCACTGCCCAGCACTACGTGTTCTGACTGCATTTTCCTAGCAAAACTAAAATCAACACCTCCACTTGGCACCCATCAAAGTAATTTTGCTAAGCGCAAAGGGTTTTTCTTAAGAGAGAGAGATGGGTTTACCCAGCATGTCCTCTACCAAAATGTGACATTTTCCTAAGATGGCAAGAATGGGGGAAAAAAACCTAAGAAACCTAAAAGGATGTGTATGTCTTTATTTTTAGTCAGATGTTGGAAGAGCATTCTTGTTCCCAACAAAATGTTTTATTAGTAGCTGCTACTGTCTGTCTGAATTGCACATACTGGGTTTGTGTGTTTGTGTGTGTGTGTGTGCACGTGCGTGCGTGTGCGCGCACGCATGTTGCATGCTCATAGATGTGCAAAATTTGGGTAGCCAAATCCAAAGATGGCTTTGAGCCTATACAGGCCTCCCTGCTTCAGCTGCAAGCTGCATGGAGAGCTAGCAGTGCTGGAATAAGGAAGCATGCCAGCCTGCTGGCCCTGGATCCGGCCCCTGCAATGGCTGGCACAGGTAAGTGTGCACTGAGGGGCCCGGGGATGGGAGAGGGCAGTGTGGAGGCGGAGAGGTGGCATTCCTGGGCAGGGGAGAGCCAACAGAGGGAGGAGTGGGCCCAGGAGTAGAGGGAAAAGCAGCAATAGTGCATGCCATATCCTGGGCCAGATAGCCCATAGGGCAGGCTGCCGCACAACAAGGGTAAAGGTACAACAAGGGTATCCCCCTACCCTGTGGTGATCTCCAGCCCACATCAACTCTGCGTTGGATACAGCTCAGGCCATGCAGCCTGGATGTACTGGAGCAGGGTTAGGATTGCACTGTGTGCTGCTTTTCCCCTATCATATCCCCTGGTGTTCAGCTGGATAACATATTCAGTAATATTCCAGTAATTTCCCAGATTGTAGTTAGATGGTCTTCCTTTCGTTTGTACGCCAGGTGGATTTTCTTCCCTGTTAAACGCTGGCGTCACATATAGACTATTTCCTCTGTACCTGCTGTGGGCCTAGGGCAGTGATGGCGAACCTATGACACGTGTACTCAGGGTGACACGCCACGACCTTTTGGGTGACACGCCAGCATTCACCAACGCCCAACAACAACAGAGGATTTCTTTGTAATTATTTGGGGTTTTTTTGTAATGATTTGTAATAATTTTAAACGATTTGATTTTTGAAATATAATGAATAGCCCCACACATGATTGGACTGCATTTTTTAAATAATGAATATGGAAATAATGGTTTCTCTTTAGTTGGAGGTGGGGAGTGACACGCCAGCAAAATCAAGTTAGGCATTTTTGACATGGCAAACCTAAAAGGTTCACCACCACTGGCATAGGGCCTAAGTGCAAAGGAAGCAGTACTAAAAAAAAACCCCAACTTTAGTACTTGCATTTTTTTAACCTGATGTTTACAGTCTTAATAATTTTTGAACATCAACAGGTGTGCGCGGGCGTTCATGAGTGCGTGTGTGTTTTTAAAATGTGTTGTAATTGAGTATCATGCCATTTTTACCATTCTTCATTTTCACTGGCTCCCAAATTATCAAGCACCATTATGGCGGAAAGTTTATTTTTCAGCTCTCCAATTTTATCACCAGTGTATTTGTAACATGCCAAGCCACTAATAGCAGTATAATTCAAATCTTTTAAATGCATTAGGCCACAATGCAATGTAATTCGTTCTCTCTCTGTCTCTCTCTCTCTCCCCGTGTGTGTGTACAATTACAGACACAAACACACTGTGTAACAAACAACAGACCTCAAAAGGGTTGAAGAAGCCTGTCAGTGGAACTGCATGAAGGTTGTATGCATAAAGCACGGACTGTGAATGAATAACGTTGGGCGACAGGCCAATGTATACAAAATAGGTTATGTGGGCAATACAGCTTTTGTTGTTTCCAGATTTTCATTTGCCATTTTCCTACAAGTGCGTCATTTATGAGGAAATATCTGTATGCCTCAACATCCTCACTAACGTTTACGATTTCCTTTGCATATATTTTTGTTAGTTAAAATTTAATGAGGTACCAGGGCTGAAAGCAATTTGTAAGGCTTCATCAGTCATAGAATAACCCCTTAGCTTCATAAATCTGGGGCTTATTATAGGAACGCCTTGTGCTTTTTTTTATTGGAAAAATCTTGCGAAGTCCCTTTGTTACAGCATTCACTACCACACTTCACTAACACTACAGAAAAGCACTACAGTGAACTCTGCAGAAAAAAAAATGATTAAGGGTGTAGTAGCCACTTACTACTGCAGTGGAGTAGTAGTCATGGATGCCTCCTCAAGGTAAGGGAATGTTTGTTCCCTAACCTTGGAGCTACAGTGCCCTAACACTGGTGCTAGAAAGTTGGTTGGGATTGTGCCCTAAGGAAGAAGAGTTAACCAGGATTAAGTAGTGTCAGGTGGAGACTGGCTTGGACTCCAAACATATTAAGAAGCCCAGAGGAAAAAGACACATTGAAGGACAATCAAGAGTAGCAGCAGAGGTTGGCCAGGTTGGGCAACAGCTGAAAGCCTGCACTCAGCTTTCCACACCCCCGCAGGGGCGGGGGGAGGAACTGGTTTTGAGTTTCATACAACATGGCCATAAACTCTTGCTTCTACGTTTTTCAACATTGATACATGAGGCAGTCTCCTCCAAGGCCTGAAGGACCCATGGTAAGATCGAGTTCAGTGTGGACGTGGCATTTCTAACAGAAATGGAGGTGCCATGTCTCTCCGTAACTATAAATCACCTTTTTTTATTCAGTCCTGATGGAGGGCACAATCCTAACCAACTCTCCAGCACCTGGGTAAGGGCAATGCAGCTCCAAGGTAAGGAAGGGAACTAACATTCCCTTACCTTGAGGAGGTCTCCGTGACTACAACTTCACTGCAGAATGCCGAACATGCCTCGTTGGCATAGTTATGTCAGTGCTGGAAAGTGGAGTAGGTTTGCGCCTGGAGTTATTCACAGATCACAAATGATGCACAGCCTCCACAGACTTCATGTGTGTGTGTATGTGTGTGCGTGCGTGCGTGCGTGTTTTGCTTTGGCCACTGTACAGTGAAGCCTAAGCAGTAATAAAGGTGTAGATTTAGGTTCTGCAGTGGAATCTGCATTCCAAAGAGAGCAACTCATGGAAGATCACACATTGTGGTTGTTTTTGAAGAACTAGCACAAGCATCAAATGCAACAATGTGGAAATCTGGTGACTGAATGAGGGGTTTTTAGGAGGGCAATACCGCCACTGTCCTGTGTAATTTACAACAGGAAACAAACCACTGAGACAGAAAACATATGCAACGGCTAAACCTAGGAAGCTGTCACATCAGTTCAGTCTCAATTCGCCCTATCGAGTTAAACCAGCCTTTTTTCATGTCTGACTCACTCACCCACACATTTTCTTTCTGAATCAAGATGATTATTGCTTATTTTAGGACCCACTCCACCCCAATTTCACAATGTTTTTAATATGGGAAAGAGGAGCTGTCCTATGTACTTAATTACAGCAAAAATAACTAGCAGTCTCCTATACTGATTAGCATTGCTGAAATCATCAGGCTGCAACAGTTTTTTAAATTATGGATAGACTTTTTGCTAGTGCTGTGGGTTATGCAAAAAAGTCTAGTTTTCATATGTGTATGTTCATTTCTCATGTTGCCAACCTGCAACTAGATACAATGACTGCATGTTTGAAACTGCATCAAACCCCATGGACAGATTTTTTCTTTAAAAAAAATAATATCACCCCTAATCATCTCCAATGTATTACATTGTGTTATTCTTTCCACTTTCCTGAAAAATAGAAGAGCCGGAACATTTAGTATAAAAATCATAATTTTATTTATAGGGAGCTATTCTTCTATATAAGAAGGAATAGAAACAGCATGAATTAAAAATGACCATTAAGCCAGGGGTATCAAACCCATTTCATACGGCAAGGCGAATAGCATTTATGATGTCTATGCATCACATGATTAAAGGTCTATTAAAGATTAAAGGTCTATGAATGAATGAATGAAGCATTTATGATGCCTGCCGAGGGCCGGAAGTGATGCCATTAAGTAGGTGACGACCACTAGTAATAACTTTCCTTCCACTTAGGAACTCATTAGCAGAAAATGACAGCAGAGAAAATACACAAATCTGGATCATATTTTCAAGATGTGGGAGAGCCCAATTATCACGTGAGCCACTCTTTCAACAGTGTCGCTTCTGCAGGCCACATCTGGCCTGCGGACCTTATGCTTGACACCCCTGATCTAAACCATTACCAGATCTCCCCTCCCCCAATCAAAAATCACAACCCAGTGAAATCTCAGAACCCCGGAATCAACCTGAAAAGCCTTTAAAAAAGGTGAACTAAAAATGAATTGCAGCATTTCATATCTCCAAATACTATTGCTGCATTCAACATATCATTCGAAATAAGACTTCGTGTTGAAAAGTGGGAAGGAAAATTGCTGGACACAGTGGTTCCCATAGTCCAACTTGGAATTTGAGACAACAAGTAAGTAGCTCGGGGGATGCAGAATGGGGCGGGGAGGGTGTCCCGATGGCTCTGCAGCAATTGCAGGGCTGTGGGTACCCAGGGGCTTGGGTTCTTAACTGGGCGGGTCGTGCTGGCCCTGGGGACGGACTGGGAGGCTGGCAGCACCCTCTGTGGGCCTCCCCAATATTTAAAATGGTTCCTTTGTACAATTGGGGAACACTTCCAGGGTTAAGGGGAAATGGCCCAGTTTTGCTCCCCAATAGTGAGTGGCCACCCAAGACTTTGGAAAGCGCCTGCCTAACATATTATGTGATTAGATGTAGTCACTGTAACTCAGAAGACCCTGCTTCCTGCCCTCACGGACTTGATTGGACTAAAACTTGATTGGTTCTCAAATTTTTTAGCACCAGGACCCAGTGGCATTCCTATAGGGCTGGCAAAATGCTGTTTTGCAGAAGCCTGAGCTCCTGTGTAAAGCAGACCCTCCCCTTTTGTGGGAGCCATTTGTGGCTTGGAGAGCAAAGCTTCCAAGCCAGCTCTCTAAGTCACAAATAGCTCTGGAGGCAAAGGGGAGGGACTGTGTTAGACAGGAGCTCAGGCTTCTGCAAAACTTAATGTTGTGCCCCCTTATAGAAACACCACTGCCAATTACAATATGTTCGAAAATTACAATATGTTCGAGACCTACTGGAAGTTATGTCATGGCCACAGGTGCCATCATCACTGTGACACCAGAGCCTGCTGGCTTCCTGAGAATGCAACAATATGTTGGGTCATTTCTCGGCGATTTTCCAATAGCAAAGTGAATCAGAAAAAAAAGCCTTTTTTTTTTTTGCCTTGACCCAAGCAAAATGACAACAAACCCCTCCCCCTTTCCAGTGTCCCATCATCATATATTTTCAGACAGCTAGGTGCTAGCTATCAAAGCTAGATGCTATGTGACTCACCTGAAATTGACTCATGACCCACCTAGTTGGTCCTGACCCACAGTTTGAAAAACACTGGACTAAAAGTTGAAACACAGATCAGTGTGTCTCTGCAGCAGATCATTGAGGACAGACAAACACGCAGCATGTTTTCTTTGTCAGAGACAGTACTGTAGACTTACTGTGTACAGTAGTACCTTTTTGTTTATACAATATTAAACAAAATTCCACTTTTCAAAAGCAAAAGAAAATACAATAGGCAAAAAGAAAACACACAATTAAAACCTACATCAAAATGTCTTTGCAAGCATAAAGGTTGAGCAGATGACAAGCTCATACCAGGGCAACATCAACTCTATATCCTGATTACATATGTTGAAGTTACTTTTTCCTAATCAGAAACTTCTTTGCAATCTTCTCTACAAAGCTCCAAGGTCTGTTCCCCTCCACTACACTCAGACAGATATATTCTTCTCTGAGCTCTCACTCAGCCAGGTGGAGCCATTTGTGGCTTGGAGAGCAAAGCAAGTTCCATGGGCTTCAAGTCACACAAGTCACACAAGTTCCATGGGCTTCAAGCAGCCCCCAGTCGGCAACTTTCCGCCACTATTTCCACCATCAAATGCCTACAGAAATAAAAAGGGGAAGGGGGCACAACCAAACAGTTCTGGGCACTTTGCAGCTGAAGCAATTCAATGCTTTCAGGAGAACTCAATAAGTTCTCCATAACCACAGGATGGGGCCCTCTGCCCAATGCTATGCACATCTACTAAAAAAGGTAAAGGTAAAGGTTTCCCCATGCCCGGATGGTCTAGTTGTGACCAACTCTAGGGGGCAGTGCTCATCTCCGTTTCTAAGCCGAAGAGCCGGCGTTTGTCCAAGGTCATGTGGCCGGCATTACTATATGCCAAGGCGCACGGAACACCGTTACCTTCCCACCGAAGTGGTCCCTATTTTTCTACTCGCATTTTTAGGTCTTTTCGAACTGCTAGGTTGGCAGGAGCTGGGACAAGCAACAGGAGCTCACTCCATCACGTGGTCTCGAACTGCCAAACTTCCGGTCAACTAGTTCAGCAACAGCGGCCTTCTTTGAATGGCCACCATGCTGAGTTTATCATTGAGTTAAATAGAACTTACTCCCAGATAAATGAGCACAGAAGAGTAGCCTCAACAATGTACAGTACGTGCTACTATGGATTAACCCCACAACACCCCAATCTATTTACTTCATACCGTTGTTGTTCAGTTGCTAAGTTGTGTCCAACTCTTCGCGACCCCATGGACCACAGCACGCCGGAGTTTACTTCATATGCCCGCCTAAAAACCTGCTCCCATTTCTACTGACATGGGAGAGTTCCTTCAACAGCCTCTTCCTCCCAGATGACTTGTCATGACTTTTGTATAGTAATACAGTGAGACAAATAAATAAGCCATGTCCCTTTTGATTTTTCCCCTTCTTTGAATGGTCTCTTGAGTAATTCTGTGTTCTAAAGCAGTATCTCAGCAGCCACAAAATTTAATTAAAATTTCATTAAAAAGCTATAATCACCCAAGCTTAGTAATAAGAAGCCTGATTCATAATACATATTATTTATTTGAACTGTCAAGCTGCACTTTATATTTTGGCTAAGCAAATCCACTGGTTTTTGGTTTTTTTCCCCCTGCTCTCTGTTCTGCTTACTGGCATCTTGTATACAGGCATCAGGCAACTCGGAGGTAGAGCTTGGATTTCTTGTCCATTCAAGGCCAGTATTTCATCACTGAGTATGCACCGTATTGACATTAGCCTGATTTATCCACCAAAGTGTGCATGGGTGAGTTTCATTTCCAACCTGCCTCACCAAACCATTTATTTCTCTTGCAGTGTTGCTCGGTGCGCTATAGGACCATTTAAAGGGAGTCTATTAGGGGACTATATTTTCAGCAATAATTCAGGAGATCCTCCAAGCATTTATAAGGCAATTTGGAGTCTTGGCCGTCAGTAACAATACCCATGAAACTCAGTGACAGCAATTGGAAGAAGAAAAAAACTGGCAACAGGGCAAGTTGTTATTTCCACAGAATTTACATCATCACCATCCTTAAAATACTGTCCCTGCAGCCCAGGGGTACTTGACGCTGAATAATTTAGCTTGCAGTTCTACATTCAGAGTTGTTTTCATCACACCATGCTGGTTCTTTCAAAAGCATCAGACAGATCCCCAAAGATCATGGGTACCGTTTTTCAAAATGCTGAAGACCTGTTAGCCTTCTGGCTCTCCAGCATTTCACACTCTGCCTCTGTGCTCCAAATATGTAAGGAGAGGACAGGCTATTGCAAGAGCACAAATTACCTGCTTTGCAGGTCCAGGTTCAACCCCTGGCATCTCCAGGTGGGACTGGAAGCAAACTCAGGAGGGCCAAGGAAGCCACTTGCAGTCAGTGCAAAACTATCAGTATACTGCTTTTCAACAAAACAAAGTTCACAGAGCTGTTTATGCACCAAAATAAATGATGGGCAGGCTCCTAGTCTCAAAAAGGGCTCACAACCTTAGAAACAGCAGCAGCAGCAGCAACTCTTCTTTCCATTTCAATCCACAAGACTTCCACAAGACTATTTCCTTTGAATTTTAAAGATTTATATTCTGCCTTTCCATTCTTCTGGAGCTCAGGGTGGCTTACAAAATAGTGCAAATATATATTAAAAAATCACTACCCCCCCAAAAAAAATCCCCCAAATCAATACCATAAAAGCAATCAATAGAAACAATGTCACCTTAGTTCAATGTATTGTAAACTAAAAAACAGGTATTCAGTTTTGTGAACACAAATCCGCTTTGTGAACTTTTTGTTGAAAAGTGGTATATAAATAGTGTTTTGCTTACTTGCTTGCTTGCCTGGATAAAGCCAGTAAGGAGGGTGGTCCTGAGTTCAAGACCGAGAGAGTTCCAGAGGCCAGGCACCACGACAGATATGGCCCTCTCACAGGTCACTGCCAGCTGACTACCAAAAGGCAACAGCACCCACAGCAGAGCCACCTGCAATGATTTTGGGCAGTGACTGCGCTGCATCCGGTGGGCCTGCGCTGCATCCAGCACAAGTTAGGAGCCCACTAGGGCCTCCCTGGGGCCTAAAAGTAGCCAACAGCTTTCTGACACCTGAAATGGTTTTCCAAACTAATAATGTTGTTGGTACTGAGTGACAGAAATAATCTTATTAGGGGGAGATAGATTTTTCTTTGCCTGTATTTCAGAAGGCCCCACAACAAAGAAGGCCCCACTCCTAATATAACCTTTACAAGTCGCTGCACACATTAGTTCATGGAGAAAGGTACTGCACTTGTTGAGTATGTCCCAAACATTGCTGGGTCCTCCGACACCAGTGCATTCATCACGTGTGACAGGTACTCCTTTCAGCTGTTACACTAAATATGAGCACTTTAGAGGTAGTTTGCAGTTTGCACCAAGAGCACAGCCAGCAGGCACAGTCCCCTTCTTCTTTGTACATGTGGAGGTAATGTATTAAGTGGGCTATATACAGTGATGTCATCCAGCCGCGCCAAGAACCGGAACGCCTGGATGATTGGCAGCCCTCCGCCCCTATGGCGGAGGCCAGCCACACCTCCCTGCGCCTCCCTGCACCTGGAATAGCTCCATTTCAGAGCGATTCGGACACACGGGAGGGCAGGCGGGCCCAGGAACAGCTTGCCCGTCCTTGGGAGAGGCGGCGCAGCCCGGGCCTGTCCGCGGAACAAGCGGAATGCCGTACCGGCCTGTTCCGCCCGGATGCCACCGCTGGCTATATATATTTGGGCAAAAGATGGAGCACAGAGTAGGGCCTCTACAACAGATTTCAAAGATAGCATTTTAATGTTTCGTTTCTAACTGAATATATGATAAGGTTTTCATTAATTGAGCCATATGTTTGAGAAATGAAGTTTCAGCCAAACACAGCAGTTTCATTTTCTCTATCTGTCACAATCCAGCACTACCTTTTCTATCACTGATTCACTATAGCCCAGCAGCCAAATACTAAAATGACTCTAATTAGTGAAAAGGTCACATGTTACAATGTGCACCACTGCAGGTATGCACGTGGAAGATGGCTTGCTTGAACGTGAGTGCCAAAAACGTCCTGAATGTGGAAAGCTACCATGATATAGTCTAGAAGGTTTTGTTTTATGCCAACTTGGCATGTGCAGGGAGATTTTGACACAGGGGCTGCTTTCAAATAACTTTCATTCATATTCAAGATGGTATGTTTCCTTGGACTGTATCCCACACCTTAATATATCCTGGTTATTTTCCCCCACCCCCATGTTGGCAAGTAAGCTAGAAGAATAGAGAAGACCCACCAAAGTCAGAACACCCACTAAGTGAGATGCTAAGCTTTCTTTCCTCTGGGGCAAGGAGACCTTGGGATCCAACCCAGTATATTTTTCACACTAAGATATTTCAATTATCTTTGCATGATTAAAAGATTATGTGGTGGCAGAAGAGAGAGCATAGTAAGCACCACCCTGGCATCAACATTCTGAAGTCTTCGTCACCCCAGCATGTGTCTGCAGTGTACCTAGATGGTACCTAGAGGGATCCTGAAAACTGTGTGTTCAGCATTCTAGATCATGTGGAGAACCTCTTGCTGGATCCAGGGTTTATTGAGGTGGATAAACACTGTACTCATGAAAGGTGGAGTCAGAAATACACTTTTGCTCCCCAGAGATACTTTTAATCACCTAAAGGTCATGTCCAAAAACTGCTGGTAAACTACTGAAAATGCCAAATTATCTGCTCTCTCACAGTAATGTATAGAATGGTTTATTCCATAGCTGATCACTATCATGTCACAGATCTCTGAACCCCCACTTTATATTCATGTCCCCAGATGTAGAGGCTCTCAATGTCATGAAGACTATCTGAACAGTATACCATTCCACACACTATGAGCAGAGGCAGATGGGAGATGGGGTGGAAAGCCCAGGATATTTGCAATGGCAACCCTGTTGTGAATGCTTCACACAGTTCTTAGGACTGTATGTTTCTGATTATCTCCAGTTAAATAATCTTCTTCAAGAGACCAAGTCTTCCAGTTCCCTGTATTAGGCCAGTAAGGAGGGGGTGGTCCTCAGTTCAAGAGGTAGAGAGTTCCAGAAGCGAGGCACAACAGGTACGGCCCTCTCACAGGTTACTGCCAGCTGACTCCCAAAAGAACAACAGCACCCTGGCACATTTGACCTAGAATGTGCTTGGGAACCAAACACTGAATTTGACAGAATTTTGATATGAGTCTCAATGCCAAAATATTTGTACGAATCAAAATAACGAAGTGCCTATATACATTTCTTTTCTCATAGTTAATTTTTTGTTGTTTTTTAGTAGATAGCTATTTTCAGACTAGGCTGTCTCCAG
The DNA here is from genome assembly GCA_029204185.1 of Lerista edwardsae. NCBI lineage: Eukaryota > Metazoa > Chordata > Lepidosauria > Squamata > Scincidae > Lerista > Lerista edwardsae. The sequence goes on from JAJKFI010000045.1 coordinate 2,475,186, forward strand.
ACCATACAGATCCCTTCATTTTACTTGCAGAGGACATAGAGACCTAACTGGGCAAAGCAAGGAGCACATGAAGAGTTTCCAAGGCTGCATCTCAATATATACCTTTTTCTTTGTGAGGAACCTGCTGATTAGAATTCCACCGAATGCAGTCAATATTTGTACAATAAAAATGAAGTTGACTTTGAATTTTAAACAGGCACCAAGTCTGTCATGCATTCTACCTTGAAATGACTAATTCTCCCTATAGGAATCTATCAGCATCTTCAAAAGCCTAAGGCTACTCTCTTTCAAAGAACCTTGTTCTGTAAAAGTGCTGATCGAAATTAGAAGTGGGGAACACAACATCGGGGCTGATTCAACTGACATTTTTTCCCTTCTTGTAGGAATATCCAAGATGGATTTGTAAGCATGTGTGTGTAGAGATATAGTCCCTTCTCAATGATAGTCTTCATCAGCTTCCCACATATACATGTTCATACTTCAGAAAACAGTCTAATATGTTTGCTTGATGTTGAGCTATTTATAATTCCAAAATTTTGGATTCAACTGGAAATGAAGTCTACCTCTGTTGCATTTAGTTCAAAATCCACAAGTGAGCAGGGCTTGTGGCTTACCTTTGTGATACCTTCCATTCCAAGGTCATACAAAGTATGACAACTTGCTAGGATGTGTGTGATTGGGTGCATAGGATTGCATGTGACTGAGTATGGTATCATTGGAGGGGGACAACGTTGTCCAATGGTGACAAAGCGAAAAATAACTTTTGAAAGCTTACAGTAGCTTATTTAGAGTGTCAAGGGGCACAGTGCTGGGTCTCAGATCAGATCATTGCCCAGCTGGGGAACTCCTTGGGTGACCTTGGACAAGACTAACTGCCAGCCTAACCTACCTTATAGGACCAATGAGGGTTTAAAATGCCACTCTAAGCTGCATGGTGTCACAGAAGTTTGTCTCACTCATATCGTACATGAGCTGGTAATTAAGCCCCGTTTGGTTGCTTATTCATCCTCCCAAATTACTCTAGTCATTAGAATTAGTCATTTCAACACTGCAGTGTTGTGACCAGCTATGAAGTATGTCATGAATTGGGGGAGGAATGAGCAAAGATACTGTATAAGGAAGGACGGGTCCAATCAGACGCAGCCTTACCATGATGGAACCAGCGATTAGAAACAATTGTGTAGAATGGTAAAGTTGGAAGGGCAGTGAATCACCAAACCGCAACCTGACCAGAGTTCTTTCCAGCCTGCCACTCTGATAGCGGCTCTAATCCTCTTCTGAGCTGCTGAGATCAAGTTGGAAGAAGATTGCAACAGTGCAGCCTCCTTTCCTCCCCCCGCCCCCGATCTTCTGGAGGGTAAAGGGAAAAAAAAGCTGCCGAGGCTTCAAATCACCCACCCAGTGCTTATAAAGAACCATGTGGGCAGAGAAAGGAAATTTGGAGCCTGCTCCCTTTCCGCCTTTCCCTAGGAGTAGGGCATACATAATTCTTCCTCTGCTGTTCATTAGAGAACAGAGGCTGCATGCAGCACTCCAGCGAAGATAAGGGGGTAGGCACCTCTCTACTTCCATCCATTGGGGGTGTCTTTCCCCTTCTCTGTATGTGCTATTGCTATTTGTGTTGGATACGAAGGTGGCATCATTAAGAAGCTATGACTGACCATCAAAGTGCCTTGGAATAGTGTAGGTAAGGGGAAGCTGCAATGACTCACAGATGATCTTGACAGTTTCTTGGTTTGAAGTGTTTGAGAAGCACTGAGGTATGTTTCTGCTTTTGGTGTCATCAGGAGTCAGCTTCATGGGTCATCAGCCCCAAATGAGAATTGTGGGGCTGAAACAATCATCTTGAAAGGAGTAAATGTCAGATAGGGAGATGCTAAAGAACTGTAAGGGATGTGGTGGCGCAGCGAGTTAATCCGCTGCTGCTGGGCTTTCAACCGCAAGGTTGGGAGTTCAAGACTGCGCTACGGAGTGAGCTCCCGTTGCTTGTCCCAGCTCCTGCCAACCTAGCAGTTCCAAAGCACCTAAATGCAAGTAGATAAATAGGGACCACTTAGGTGGAAAGGTAACGGCGTTCCGTGCACTACGGTGTATAGTCATGCCGGCCACATGACCATGGAAGCTTGTCCTCGGACAAAAACACTGGCTCTACAGGCTTTGAAACAGAGATGAGCACTGCCCCCTACGGTCAGTCACGACTAGACCATTCGGTCGTGGGGAAACCTTTACCTTTTTAAAGAACTGCAGCACTAGTCACAATGACCTGCAAGTAGCCCCATCGACAATAATGGGAATTACTTCTGAGTACAGGTGCGCAGGATTGGGCTCAAGGTCAGTACTGTATCTTCTGGCCTAGAACATCATAGCATCTTCCTGTCATACAAAAAGATGGGCAGTCCTGAGCTGGATCCGGAAGTGGTCAAGGCAGTCCACAGTGGCCTGTGCTGTGATCCAATTGAGGTTTGGAGGTGGTGGGAAATAGTTTTCCCTTACCCCGTGTCAAACCCCAGCCTATGAGGCTACTTGGATCTGTGCCAGCAAAATTGCCAGCAGAAATCTGAGCAGCCCGTGTAAGACTGCCATGGCCGATCCCCTCCCCTCCCAGGCCCAATCTGTTCGGCCCTCCCCCATCCCCTTCCTGTCTCCATTCTGCTCTCCTGCCACCGTCTCCTACTTCGTGCACAGCCCAGCAGAAACATACCTCATTGGGCCAATGCATGGTCCACATCTGGCTTTTCCAAGCCAGTGCAGGCCTCTGTGCCAGCCCAACCTCTCCCAAGTCAGTGCAACCATGCCTTATGGAACATACGCAACACTTGGGAGACTGCACCAGCTCACGTGCTGCTCTGGATCTCACCCTTACACTGGAGATTCCATGAGCACCGGGGATGGCTGTATATCTAAAACGGAGAGACGACCTTCTAGACATAAATACACAAGATAGGCAACCATCTCAGAGCAACTTGGGTTTCAGAGTTTGCTTTGCATAAGGAAAAACCAGGCAAACTCTCTGAAGTCTCCCCTCAGTAGGACCAAAGAAGAGGAAATGATCAATCAAGAGATCTGAACTCTGCTTTCCTAGCAGAAATGGGATGTTGGCTTGAGCTAAATTCAAATCTAGACCTCCAGGTTTCTGTATGTCCCACAGGTGACTCTGAGTCACACCTTGGTGATTGCAATCTGTCAGAAGCTGCCTGGCAGCCGAGGTGACTTGAGGAGAGGTGAAGACATTTTCCTTTTACAAAAAGAAAAACCTATCCAAACGCTGGGATTTTATCATTTCAATGAATCAGATCATTAAATTTGAGTTATAGCCCATAAGAGTCTCAGAGAATGAAATGATGAAATGTTGGCACCTCGCCAACGCATTAAAGCTCTTTGGGTTTATTTTTGTCTGTGGAAGTCAATGTTCTCTCTCTCATGCAGCAGCATTCTCAGGTGCAATGAAAATGCAAATTGAAAACTTGGAAGCACTATTGTTAAGTGATTCCCACATTCTTTGATGGGGAAACATGCAAAGCACACATTTCTTAATAGAAATTATGTCAGAATAATGCACCCACCAAACATCTGGAGGATTGAAATGGACTAAACTTAGGAACAGAGCACAGCTGCATGTTTTAACTCATCTCTTTTTCTCAATGGACGATTATTGGCATGGATGGGGAGGAGGGAAAACAAGCCTATTCTTTGTGTCTTGTTAAATTGATAAACTTGTGCACACTGGGAAATGCTTTACGTTCTGTATGTGTAGCAGGGGGCAAGAGACTGCACTGTAAACTATTAAGTCCCTGTCATAAACTCATTATATGGCAGGGATGCGCCAAAGCCACTAAGGGTGGCTTACCTAACCTGGAGTTAGGCCAGCCCAGTTAGGCCAGCCCAGTTTGGCCGGCATTAGGGACACCATAAAGTATGTTTGCACTACTCTTGGAGTCAGAGAGGCCAGCACACAGATGGGTGCCTTCCTCCCTGTCTCTAAGAGTGGTTCAAATGCGCTTTACGGTAGCCCTTTGCTGACCTAACTGTGCCTAACTCCGGGTTAGGATTGCGCCCTAAGTTCAAGTCACAAGTCAGCAACCACATGTCTTGATGCGTGAATCAAAGCGTGCACCCGTCACTACTTGATTCGTGGAAATTTCAAGTCATTTTTACTCAAGTCCCAAGTCATTTCAAGAAACAAATAAAAAAAAATCTCCTAAGCCTTCCTGTGTGCCACAGTTTCTGGGGGGGAAGTGGCTGCCCGGTGTGAGTCTCTGCGATTATCAACAGTGTAATCCTAAAAGGTGCGATGTCGTGTTGGCACTATGCACCTAGCGCCAACGCGGGGGTGCCGAGTGTCATCCTTGTGTTGGCGCTACAGCAACAGGACTGGCACGGAAAACAGCGCCAGTCCCATTGCACCTGCGCTGAGCCTCTCGTATGTTGGCCAAAGACAGCGCAAGGGAGGTGTCATGCTTGGATGGGGAGGGAGTGGGCTGGGGGTGGGCATTTCTGGGTGGGAAGAGGTGGAATGTGGGTGGGCTGGCAGGCGTGCCGGCCCAGGATGGAGGTGGGCCTTGGAATCGGCCATAAGGCTGAATCCAAGGCCTCATCCCAACTTGGGCCAAGCTGTCTCCTTGGATCTGCGCCTGCTGTTTAGCAGGCACAGATCCGGGTAGCACACTGGGGAGGCTGGAGCCTCCCCTCCAGTAAGGACGCAAACGTGCCCTTGCTGCAGGGAGGCTCCAGCCTCCCAGAAGCAGCTTAGGATATGGCACAGGCCCGTCGGCCTCACCATTCCAGTGCTGCTCAGGACTGTGCCCCAAGTGAGATGAAAGGAGACTATGACGAGAATGCTTCCCACCACATTGCACCCAGGATTATTTTATGGGAGCACCACGGTCCACAATTTGGAGTCCTTTGGATACTATGGTGCTGGTTATGGTGCTCAATTATGGAGGCTCTTGCATAAGATGGTGCACAAACTATTGTGCAAAAGTTGTGTTTTTATGGAAGGTGAACATTACTATATAATAACAGAAGCAATGATGGGGGAATAGCCTATGGGCATAAGTCATAGTGGGCTTGAATCTTTTTAAAAAGATATAAATAGAGAAGAGACATTAATGAGAACTGTAATCTCAGCAGGCTCCAGCTTCTCGTCAAAGTGGCTTGAAATGTCCATGATAAATTGGTAAGCCTTGACAGAGCAAAAGAAGATGAAAAATTTTCTACAGAAAGTGGTGTTCATTTTTTAAATTCATCATCCGCAGATTGTAAGTGCAGCTCTGTTGGCATGCTGATAAATTAATGTTAGTCACTGGAACAAGGTAGTGAAATTCAAAACAAAACAAAAACATGAATCATACATCATAGTTTTTTTTTTTTAAACAGAAATACAAAAAGTACATGTCCTTTTTAATGGAATGGACAATGAGATTAAGAATTAGACCCTGACAGCTAAGAAGAATAAAGAAAGTACACATTCTACAACAGTAAAGTTTTTGTTTTTGTTTTCTTTTGTCAATGTGTGTGATGCCGAATTGAAGATTAGGACAAAGCTGAACTAAAAGCAGGGTGATTTTTGCAAACACATCAATGAATAACTCAAGTAGCCTTTGGGGTTTTTTGTTTGTTTTTTTTTTAAGGGGAAGTGACAAAAGTGGCCAGAAGTGTTGACTTACATGGATTGAGGGAAATCAGCAGACAGCAATCCTATGTACACTTGTAGCAGAGAAAATTCCATTAAAAACAGTGGGACTCACTCACTTCTGAGTAAGATTGCACTACGAGAACTCAATCCAAACCCCCACCTGGAATAGGGAGGCTGACATGCCTGCCCCATATTCAGCTAGGGTTGGAACTGGCTGCCATGCAACCAGGGGAAAGGGGAAAACATTCCCCTTTCCCCTGGGTAATGTGCAGCAACCTGGGTGGGGGGCTACTTGGAGCTGCGCCAGCGAGATTGCAGCCTGGATCAGGGCCGACTGGGCAGGGACGGGGTTCTGGCCCAAGTGTTGGATCCTGTCTCCACCCCCTCCCAGGGCCGGTCCACCCACGGGTCTGCCTGTCCTCCGCCTTCCCCCTGCCCTGTTCTGCCTCCCTCCGCCCTCCCCTGTGACAGCCCCAGATGCTGGCCTTACCTGCTCACCTCTGGGGTCAGGCACAGGAAGGCCAGGACTTCTGTTAATGACAGTGCAAAGGCACTTTACAGTGCAATTGTCACATGACTGGGCCGGCACAAGGGACCTGTACCGGCCTAGAGAACTCTCTGGATTATACACTGTGTGATTCAAAAAACTAGAATCATCCATGGGATCGTACAGGAAATACTCTCCAACAGTTTTCAGTTTCTTCATTTGACTCACTGATGTCATCATACAACCAAATTTGATTGGTTATGTAATGCTGTCATGTTATTAAATTTGCTAAATGATCCCTGAACTTCATCAAGGATCAGAAGTGAACACAATCCAAGAACACTTTTAAATGTAGCTCAGGTCCCTGGGTTCCCTGGGTCAAAGTCCTGCTGTTAGCATGGGAAATACCTGTGCAATTGACTCCACCCATGTGGTTGCATAATTTACATGTGACCCCCTGAAGAATTGGCTGGTTCCCCCCCCCCCAAAAAAATAAGATCCTTATGCAATTGGCTGCACATGATAAAGGGAAATCTGTTTGGCTGGAGAAGAGGTTGAGATTAAGGGCGCAGTCCTAACGTGCGCTGAAACAGCATAGGCTGGTGGGCCTGCACTGTATCCAACGCAGGTTGGGACTGCACTGGAGCCTCCACAGGGCAAAGGCACATTCCCATCCTTGCCCCGGGGTAGGTGCCAGCCAGTCCTATGGGCTACTCAGATCTGTGCCTGCTATATAGTGGGCACAGATCAGGGTTCCCCACGTGGCCCAAATTGGGGCCTTGCGGGCTGGGGACAGGGGGTTGGATGCGGCCTAATGGCCACATCCAGGCTCCACACCCCTCCCTGGGCCACATTCACCCACCCTGTTCCTCCCTCCCTCCCGCCTTTCCACTGCCCAGAACCGCTCCTGCACCAGCCAAACCCGTGTGTAAACTTTACGGTACGTGTGCAACAGACAGCACTCGGTCAGCGCTAGAGGCTTGGGGTGGGGTTTTGGGATTGCGCTGCCCATCTACAGCACATCTCCAGAAAAGGGAGACCCTGATTTGGTTATGTTACCTGAACTGTCCTACAGAATGGAAGTTAACTTTGCATTTTTACATACATTTTTAATATACCCAAACGGAAGCCCGAGGCAGCTAAAAAAAACCTCAAAGCCAAATATAACAATGTCAGTGGTTATATAGCTTCATGAATGTTGTCAAGGCACTGGAAATAATTACACTTGAAGTTTTGCAAAAACAAACATTTTTGCATGTCACAAGAGGTAACCATTTTATCATAATGAACCTGGACCACTGCCCTCAAAGCATCTTTCAAAGTATGAACCCAGGCAGAGGAACAGCTCACAGTGCACTGCCTCTGGAGAATCAGAGAATGATAGATATACAGACTAATCCTAAGCAGGCCTACTGAGTTTGAGAGGATTTTTTTTCTCAGTAGGAATGTCTAGGGTGCAATCAATACGTAACGTCATGCGCTTCATGCAGTGACTGTGTCCCATTGGCACGCAGTGTTGCAAAAGCACCATAAAGGACACGGAGGCCAAAGCCCCATGCACCATGCAGGGACACCCACTGGATCAGGTAAGTCCAGTGCAGGTGTGGCGGGGAGGAAATTCCGCATCCAGTGGCATATGTATCACATGATGGAGCTATTCCATGAAAGCGGGATTTTTTTTTTAAAAAAAATAAATCACGATTTTTACATTTAAGGTTTTCTTTTTGGTTTTTAGTTTTTTTTGGCCATAACGTTTGACAGAATAAAGATATTACACTCCATTGAATTCTGGGTGAAATTCCGCATCCAACAGTATATAACATGATGGCATTATCTTTTAAAACAGTGATGGTCCCTGGTGGTGTCATCCCCCCTGTGTGATGCCACCCCCCAGTCACCTGGTGATGATGTCACCTGGTGCGGCCTGCCCCCCTAACGATGCCACTGGGCCCACCCATGGGGCCGCCTTCTCTCTGCCCTCCCCCTGCTCCATTCCAACTCCCTCCTGCCTTCCCCCACCCTCCCCAAGCCCCCGCATCATCTGTCCACATCATCATCCATGGGTCAGCGCAACTATCTGCACTGGCCCAGCACCTTCCGTAGCACAGACGTGCCTTATGGCATGTTTGTGACAGCACTGGGTTGGCATAAGGGACTTACACTGGCTCAGCGCCACTACAGAATTGCACCCTGAAAGAGAAAAGTTAATGGGTTTATGTTGCAGAAGACCGGATTTCAACAAGGTATCAAAAACCATCTGAATAAACCTCTCTGTAGGTGGGGTTCACTTCCATATAATTGCACATGGGGTTACACCTTATGCTATAAGAAGTTGTGGGAAAGGGATACATTGCTCAAAGAAATTGTCGAATCATCTTTCTTGGGTGTGTTGCGCCAGTGTTTGCTCAGAATGGAGAAGGATTGTAATTGTCCATGGCCAGACAATATGACTCTTGGGTTTTTTCCTACTCTTTGATTCTACACTGGGCACATTTTATGTCCCGAATACAGCTAGGCATTTTTTTAAAAACTTTACAACATAATATAGATGATTTATCATGCTCAGCTATATCTGGATTATTTGGTTTAATTTTGATTTAAATTTTATGCAGAAAGAATAAGATATTTTTAAACTAAGGAAGCAGGAGAGTTATTACACTGTCATCTTTTTTGCTTTCCCCAAGATACCACAAAACCTAGAACATAAATCAGATTAGAACATAAATGGAATAAGTGAGCAGAGGATTGCTAAAATAATACGAAATAATTCATGAGGTTTTGGTTTAACGCTTGATTAATTTGCATTAGATTGCCTGAACTTCATCAAGCTACAGTCGTGCAAAGAGTGGCTTATGCTGTCACAGCTGCCTCAGTAGACTTTCCTGAGAGAGGAAGGGTTGGCATCTGCCATAAATATCCATTACATATGGTGGAAGACCACATACAGCATTAGCACAGGTAATATGTGATGATGATGCTATTGATACTCTGGATAGCATTTCTGATTGTACCAATTACGTGCTAGGCATTTCCTTGTTGCAGTTCTTACAAAAGCCCTGTATGAGATAGGTTTTATCTCTATGTTGGGTCACTGGAAGCTGCTTTCTGCTGTATTAGAGCCCAATCCTATGGCAGCCATACCACAAAGGAGTTGCGATCCAGTGGGGAGGGAGCAGATCGGGAGGCTTCTTCGTTTTTCTCTGCCCTACCTGGAGATGTTAGAGATTGAACCAGAACTCTTTTGCATGCACACCAAGGGCGCAATCCTAAACTAGTTAGGCCAGCATAAGCTAAGACAGCAAAGTTTGGCCAGCACAAGAGCCACCGTAAAGTATGTTTGGACCAGTCTCAAAGTCAGAGAGGTCAGCACACAGACATGTGCCACCCTCCCTGACTCTAAGAGCAGTCCAAAGAGTAGTCCATGCTTTATGGCGGCCCTTGTGCAGACCGCTGGTTTAGCTTATGCTGGCCTAATTCTAGTTTAGGATTGCGCTCTGAGCCACATGGAGGTGGGAGACTGAGATTTCTGACACCTCACACGGTCCATTCTCTTCCCAGTGGTTTTGCGTGTGCTGTTTTCCTTGATGAGTTAGGAAAAGGAGTCTTTGCTGTTGTGATGCTTGCTTGCTGGATTGGGTCCAAACACTAATAAAATGGCAAGACAGGTGCACAAGTCACCTAGTGCAGATGATTTGTTGTGCTGTCCTGTCAGTGTGGTAGCTGATATACTTTATATTTGTTACATTACACTCAATTATAGTAACAAGCCTTAGTTCATAAAAGACATTCTGTGACATGGTGGTCACTTGGGCCTGTAATGACAAAGCTGGATCTATAACTACCTCTAATCTGTTAACCTGATTTTTCACGAGTGCAATCGCACCCAGATCAGGTGGACGCTACTAGCTTATATGGCTGCTACACACCACTATTAGCCTGGAGTCACCAGGAATCAGCCTCAATCTTCAGGTGACCCAAGACCTCCTGACACCTGAAATGGCATGTCAAACTCTGCTCTCCTTACCTGATGATGTGCCAGCTTCTAGACCACCCACTCTCCAATGCTCAGCACTTGCATCACCTCCACATTTCCTTTTCCCCCTGTCCGGCTCTTCCTGTTCCAGTCCAGCAAGTGGAAGGAGAAGGAGGGGCATTGGAGGCAAGTAGGTAGCCAGAGATGGGAGCCCACGACCAATTTGCAGCCTGAGGCAACCACTCAGTTGGCCTCATGGATGAGCCAGCCCTGCTACTAAAATCAGTCAAGGACCTTCAGGAATTTCTAACAGTGCAACTGACTGTTAAAAAAAATCTTCTAGAACAGCTTCAGAGTTGGCAACCTATCTCCCTGGGCAGAAGAATGATCTAATACAGTAACAGTGCATCCATTTTGTCTGGACTGTTTTTTAAATTGGGGGCACATATTCATTACTGACCCAAGGCATCAATTTAGAATGTCTATCCCCTCATCTGAATCAGCTGCAAAAACAGAAACAGAGTTAGGTGTCATCGTCTATCCCAAACTATTCTGAATTTTCAAATTATTATGATGGTTACACTCTGCAAAGATATTGACTTCTTTGAGTTATGTTACACAGTTGTTACACGTAGGATTAGAGTGCAATCCTAATCTGGAGTTAGGCCGGCACAGTTAGGCCAGCAAAGTTTGGCCAGCACAAGGGATACTGTAAATTACGTTTGAACCACTCTTTGAGTCAGAGAGGCCAGCACACAGACGTGCCCCACCCTCCCCAACTCTGAGAGTGGTCCAAATGCGCTTTATGGTGGCCTTTGTGGCAGCCAAACTTTGCTGGCCTAACTGTGCCAGCCTAACTCCAGGTTAGGATTGCGCTCAGGGTGATTTTATTTTCACCCATGGGAGTTTATTCTTGTGTGCTATTTAATATAAACCAGTAGTCTATAGATCTCAAGCATGGCCAACTCTCTGGTCTCTGCAGATCTAAAATAGAGAGTTGGAGATCATGAGAGAATAACAGAGATCACTATGACTGTGGTTTGTGTCTGGTTTCCACATTTTACTGCCCATGTGAGTACATGCTCCCATTAGTGAAAAAAGTGCCTACAGAATGGGAAATTAAATGTTCTCTTTAATGGTGCAGGCCCCCTGCACCAGCTCCCGAGTGTTGCAAACGTGCCATAAAACATATTCATGCCAATTTAAGAGTCGGCTAGGCCAGCACCAAGGCCCACACCGCCTCCAGGAGGCCAGAGCCTGGGGGACAGTGGGGAGGAGAGGCAAGCTCAGGGTGTAGGAGAGTGTGGAATGGAGGTGAGGAGGGAGCATTTTTGGGCAGGGGAGGATGGAACAGCATGGATCAAGCCCAGTAGGGAGCTGGGTCCAGCAGAGGCCTGCCGTGCCAGATCCTAACCCCCATTCCTGGTTCTGGCAGCCTTACATGAGTGCTTGGAATTGTGCCAGTGAAATTGCTGGTACAGATTCAAGTAGCCCCAAAGGTCTGTATGGGGCTCAACATGGAGTAAGTGGACAAATATCCCCATGTGCCTACTCTGCACAGTATACAGGGCAGGCCTCTCTGGCTTGCCTTTTCCAGCACAGGTTAGGACTGCACCCCAAATATGAATTGACTGATCATCTTGATGTATATTACTTATCAAGACTATAAAAAGAAAACTAAACAGTGTTCAATAATAAACTTGAGGTATAACGTGAAACATTCTGGCTCAATGTTCCTAGTTGCAAGGCTGCAATGCCACCGAATGCTACACCCATCAACCTCCATTCAAATTAAATGGGGCTCTTTGTGGGAGCAAGCAGAAACTGTCCTAAATAAATTTCAGAGGAATTTATATTCAAAGGAACTAAGCAGTGTAAAAAAGCTTTAGCTCCCTTCATAACTTATTTCATTTTTTCAGCTGTGGTGGTGTAACTCAAATTCATATATTAGGTCATATCCCAGAAGACACTTTAAAAGGAGCACAGAAGGGAAGAGAGTCTTCAAATGCCAAGATATATGTGGTACATTTTTCACCATTTGTAGGAAACTAGAAGCGCAAGCTTAAAAGCCATGTGCAGCTGACATAAATATACATAACAGTGAAGAATCGGTTTATGAGCTCACATGAGCTTTTCAGACAAAAATAAAAAATAAAAATGGAGAGGGTAACAAGACTTCAAACCCCATTAGCTTCAGTTCACCATGTCTAAATTATTTTAATGTAGTACCTTCAGCTCTTTGGGCATTTTTTTTTTAAATTACCTTGTACTGACCATTCTAATTTAATCAGTGTTGTTACCCTGGAGAAAAAAAAAAGATAGATGCACTTTGCAAGATCATACATAAGTTACGGGGAAAAACTCTTCCTAAAGCAAACTGCAGGAATGACTGATTTTTACATTTGAGCAGCTTGAGAAACAGATTTCTCCTCTCTCTGGACTCATGGCTTTACGCTTTCTCCCTTCCCCTTCCTGGCGCTTTAAGTTTAAAATTCAGGAACATGCTGCTGAATTCTGTTATTTGAGAATGGTAATTTGAAAGGGCAATTTTCTTGACTGAGAGCTTATTGGGAATGCATAGCAACACTCAAAATGCCTGAGTTTTAAAAAAGGTGGGCCACTAAAAATGTAGATGACAAAAAAGCAAGAAATGAACCTACGGCTCTGCTTAATCCAGGTGGGTGTTGGCAAGGTGACGGTCTGGAACCCTGTTGCCAACAGTACTGGGGCAATGTAACAGATGGGGCAAGATGGGTGCATTCCCCACCATGTCATGGGATCAAGAGACTGATCCTGAAGGAATGAACAAAAATGAGGCCAAGGACAGTGAAGGCAAAGGAGGAGGATGGAAATGGTATCAAAACGAACTACCGGCTAAGGGAACAAAAAGCTGAATGTTCCGTGAGGTAAATACTTCTTGTAAATGTGGACAGTTAGATTGAACGTGAGTACTAAGAGATAACTATGGAAATTAGAGAAAGCTAATCACAGCCTTAGTACCAACATGGTCCAGAGGCATCTCTGGACCATGGACCATCCCTGGACCATGGGGAGCTTGCATTCCAGAAGCTGCATTCCTGAAGGCACTTGCATTCCAGAAGTCCAAGAAAATACAATGAGAGCCTGAGGCAGCTGGATCTGGAGTTGGCAGAACTTTGCCAAACAGAGGCTCAGGTAGTGTGGTTTCATACACACCCCTCAAGGGTGAAAAATTGAATGGTCCACACTCATCGCACCCTCCTAGTGATGCCAATGGCATGGTCTGCTTACCCCAATTTCCAGAGCTGAAACAGCAGAACGCTTGCTGAATCCATGGCGATGAATGCATAGGTAGTATCTGCTCCATCTCAACATACGTTATAATGTTCCATTGGAATAATGGTTGCTTCATCTCTGCGGAGCTTTGTTCTTCTGGTTGGGTCCCTTGCCCGATTTTTTATTTTTTCAAAACTGCACTTAACATCTAGTCATTCTCCATTTTGCTCTATCATGTTTGAAGCTACAAGGAGATAGGGAGAGAGACCTATTGCTGATGTCATTAATATATTCTTTTTGCTGCGCTGTGCTGCATGCTGAAACTCCTTGAGGTCCTTTAACATTGAAAGCTGAAAATTATATTTGATAGTGGCATCTGTTTAGAGCAGAAAACCCCCAAATCAAACCCTTTCCCACAATCTTTCCTTTAAAAAAACTCCCTCATCTTAGCCACTCTCTTATAATTTTATCCTTGCTCGCTCTCCTATCAGTGTTGATTCCATTGAGAAACTGTTTTAATGCCTGAGAGTTTCATAGGCACTTAAGAGCTATTTCACAGGTTATTTTTCATTTTATGGAACATCTTCTGACAGAACGTGCCGACTGTAACAATTTGGCGAGCACAGCAGACATCTGACACCTGATTATCATGTAGCAACAGCCGTCCACCGGGCATGGCGGCACCAGCTGCTCCTCTGTTTGCCTCTGAACCTGCCATGCCGTACTCGCCTTCATCTCTGCCTGCATCAGATTGTGCACTGGGCTGAAAATGCAAGCAGTAGATCAGGCATCCTACTTAGTGATGGGCAAGCCCTGCCAGTTCAATTCAGAATGAGCTCAGGTAAAAACGAAAACAAAATCTATCTATCCATCCATCCATTGCCCCCTGGCCAATCAGAAACTAATAGTCCAGTCCATTGGATTGCTCTTGGACAGGGCCCCCCCCCCCCCCCCCTTCTAATTGGCTCAAAACTGCCCCCATTGAAGCAGTTGGCGCTGACATCACATCACCGCCACTGACTTCTGGGTGCTGCACTTTGTGGAGGGCACCATTGGCCCTTAGCTCACCCCTGCTGCTCATTCTGGGCAAAAATATTTCACATTGGGGCCCCTAACTCCTAAGGCTGGCCCTGCCTCCCCCAATGTCTGTCTATGCTCCCTGTCCATTGTTCTCCAAGGTCCTGTTGTCAGATATTTTCTTTTTCACAGAAAATGCCGGGGTTTGGTCACGGGACCATGTGCATGTGCCAAGCGTGCCAATCTGTATGTGCCACAGGATTAGAGCCCACCCCCACTCACAATCCCTCTGTTGGCCCATTTATTCTAAAAATTGTGACCGGTGGATGGTAAAATCTTCATACAGAATTTTTGTCTCTCCTGAATTAGCAAATGTGAACTAGGAAATCAATATTGAATGCGGAGTCTTGCTGAAATGCCATCACGCCATATTACCATCTATAGTACTGAACAATTTGTATTAGCTTACTACCATTACTCACTGTTGCTTAGGAGTCTCCCTAAAAAATGCTCCAAGGAATTTTTTTTTTATCTAGAGCCATTCAATCCTGATCTGGAAGACAATTTTATTTTTCATTTAATGAAGGAAAAATTGAGATAATTTTGTTTCCTGTCAGGCTAATTTCTTCTAAACTGCAGGGTTTTTCAGTCAGTAAATGCTGTTGTGACACTGCACTTTTGCAGATTTTGGTGTCTTTCAACCCCATTATTCAGCAGGTGGCCTCATTTTTGTCTTAACCGTACTGTAGCAGTATCTATTTCATTTTTTCCCTGAATTCTATCCATTCATGTTCTTGTCCTTATCTGACCTTGATAAACTGATTGCATTTGTGAAGCTTACAATTTGCTCTTTAGATTCCTTTCCAGCTGAATTATTGGCTGAGCAGCCGAACAGAGTTGGTTAATCTTTCTTTGCCTTTGGGCAAGAAATCATATTTTGCTGAAAACGGCTAGGATGAAACGTATAAAATGTTCTACTTTATTAGGGGGACATCTTTCCATGTCAAACCACTCAATTTTATTATTTGGTGACATTTTTATTCTTCACGAAGAATTTAGAAAATATTATTCCCAAATGAATGGGAATTTTATCACCTATATGTGTAAAGATGCAGGAGCGGAAAATTATGTTTTTATAAGATCTCTTTTTTTTTTTTCTCACAGCACTTTTTTATTTTAACACTATTGGGTCCAATAGCGGGTCCTCTCATTGGACACATTCTAATACTATTGGATCTAATTTGTCACAGAGGATAGTTGCCTGAGGGCACAATCCTAACTTGCGGAGGAGCAGGCAGGCCATTAGCCTGTGCTGCATCCAAGTGCAGGTTAAGAGTGTGCTGGGGCTCACCACGAAGCAGGGGAGATTTTCCCCTTGCCCCAGGGGAAGCCCCAGCCAGGCCAACAGGTCTCCATGGGTATGAGCACCCTGCCACAGGCCGGATTGACCCTGCAGTCCGGGGACCTGGTTCCACCTCCTCCCAGGGCTTCCCTGCTCACTGGTTCGCCCTCCTCCCGCCTACCCTCTGCTCCAAAATGGCCCCACACTGGCTGAACTCGGCCAGCAGGGGGCTGTCTTACCTAGCGGTACCTGTGGTAGTGCTTGGCTGACGTTGCTCTCTGCATCGGCCCAGCAGTTCTCAGGCTGGCGCGGACATGCCTTACAGCACATTTGCAACAGCAATGGGCCGATGACATGCATCCCCCCAATGGAATCCTTGGACTGCACTGTTAATTTTATCCTACTGTGTCGTAATATGTATTTAATAACTGGGAGCAAAAATGAGTGAGGTTGGTTGAATATGATGTTGACTGCATCGCCGTTTTGTGTACAGCAGGCCATATAATCAGTTTGTCTTTATAGCAATGTTGAGAGTTTAATTACAACTTTAATTACAACTAAAGCATAATTTGAAGAAAAATATTAATTTCTTCAGCAAAAAACAAATAAGCAAACCCTGCTGAGGAAATCTGAGAAATAGCCAAAACGTTTCAAGATGACTAGTGACATTTTTCACAGGGGGGGGGGGACTGCATAGTCCAAGGAGGAAGTTCCTGCAGCTTGTTGAATAGGAGGAAGAGGTTGGAAGTCAACGTGGTGGGAGAGTTTAGGTGTTGTTGGTCACTGGCTTAGATTACTTTTAAAGTGGATTCTAAATATTCATGGTGGACTATAGTCTATCAGTGGTTATTAACAATGATGGTTACATTGAACCTGCAGATGCAAGGGTAGTGTGTCACTATGTATTACATGCAGGGGAGCGCACCAACTTTCCTTATTTGTGGAGGAATATTCACTAGGTTTATTTTCTGGCCTTATTAATTTCATATCATAAAATAATTTTGTCATATATGGATGTCAAAACATTATGGGTCCCGGGTGTCAAATGACCTAGCTGTGCCTCTGAGAGGCAGCATCACAGAGTACATTGCAGTAATCAAACCTGGATGTGACCAAGGCATACATGACAGTGACCAGAGCTGCTTTCTCTAGGAAAGGACCCAGCAGATGCATCCGCCAAAGCTATACAAAAGTTACAGCTGCCACTTGAGAATCCAGAAGCAAATCTGGGTCCAGGTTGTGAACCTGAGCCTTCAAGAGGAGTACAGCCCTATCCAGGACAGGCTGAACACCCAAATTCTAGATTACCTGTCCTATAAACCAACTGCATTTTTGTCTTCGTTATATTTCAGTTGCTTAGCCCTTATCAAGCCCATCACTACAAAGAGGTAGAAGTTCCAAACCTCCACAATTCCATGGAATTAGATGGAAAGGACAGATAGAGTTGGATGTCATCCACATTTTGATGGTCACTGACCCAATCTTTGGAAGATCTCTTAACAATTGATGATATTGAACTACGTCATATACAGCAAAATAAGACAGGATCCTTTGGGAGTCGGTAGGCTAATGGCCAAGGTGTCAAATACTAATCCTCAAAAGCCACCTTCTGAAACCTATCTCCCCTTTGTGAAACCCCACAAATTGTCCTGGTAATGCTGTGGTCGCTGCAAAACAATGCCTCTCCAACCCATCCTAGCCAGACAGCCCATATATGCCATGGTCCGTATCAAAAACAGCAGACACCAAAAGGATCACATTTCTCTTGTTGAGCTTCTAGCTTAGATCACCCAACAGGGCAATAAAGGCTGTCTCAGTCCCAAAATTGGGATAAAGTTTGGAAAGTTGTAATGTTTTGCGGGTTTGCCAAAATGTTCTGTAATAAGTAAAAAAGTGGTGGCCAAATGTTCAGATTTTAGCAAGCAGCTTTGATATAAAGCTGTATTTGTTGTTCTGCTCTGATACACATTGATTGTGATGCTACGAATAGCAGAGAAATAGAGGCATGGAGATCCATGTCAAAATGAATACAAGATGAAAAATGAAGCATGAAGCCAGATAAGAAGCAGACCCATAGAATGTTTAGCTTTCTCTAAGCCAAAAACCTGGAAGCTTTAATTATGATTCATGAAGTCATTAATTCTTTTTTTGGCATGAGAGTTAATGGAATAATGATTTTTAATCACACTAGGATCACTCCTGAAACATCTCAACAAAATGTTATCACGCATAACTATTGTTTTAGAAACAGGGAGTTATGGGGGGGGGGGTACCAGTCTTTATGCTCCTTATTGCAATCTAGATATATAAAGAAGAGTGTATGTATGTATGTATGTATGTATGTTCCACATAGGCTCCGCAACGCCTGGACCGATTTGCGCCAAACTCGGCACGCGGGTGCCTTGCCCCCCCCGAGACCGTCGCTGCGTGGTTTTGGAACGGATCGTGCCCCCACGGGTGCGGGTACAAGCGAATTTGTGGTTCTCTATGGGTGGCTATGGGCTGAGCCGCAGCATTCCGAGGCTCTGATGATGTCATGAAGAGATGCAAATGTCATGCAAATGACATGCGGAATCTTCAAGCAGCAACTGAACTCTTTACAGTTGAAGACAAACAGCAGCAAATAGGTTTCCTGCAGGCAAACCGATACAGGGCCAGGGAAATGTGTTCTGTGGACATGTGGGCGGTCCCTGCTTGGCAGTGGACAGTTGGCACAAGGTGCTGTGGCTGTTGCTCTCACTCTGAAAGTTTACTTTCCCTGTATAACGTAAGGCAATTGGGCAGGTGCAACCAAAGGCTACAAAGAAGAAACAACAGCGTACACAGGAAACACCTGAGGGGAAAAAAAACAACTTGCAACGCTACATCACTAGTCCAGTTCCTTACCAGCGCACTTACCATATCAAATCAAAAGAATTCAAACGAAAGCCCTCTCAACTGGATTCGACAGTACTAGGTGTGCATATTGCCAGGATGAAACCCCGGGAAACTCCGAGTACCAGAAGTGGGCCATTTACAAGATGCCATTCTGAGAATAGGCCAAAATGCATTGAAAAGTCCTATACGTAAACTGCGCCAGTCCCAAGCTCGGACACAGTCCAACCACAGGTATGACTGCAGTTTTTCTCAGAGCTGGGTGTGCACATTGCAGGAAAGGCAGTCCGGGAACTTTGGAGTACCCGGGGTGGGCCATTTCCACCAGGTCCCAATCTGTAAATGGGCCAAAAT
The DNA here is from genome assembly GCA_029204185.1 of Lerista edwardsae. Taxonomy (NCBI): domain Eukaryota; kingdom Metazoa; phylum Chordata; class Lepidosauria; order Squamata; family Scincidae; genus Lerista; species Lerista edwardsae. The sequence continues at coordinate 2,494,123 of JAJKFI010000045.1, forward strand.
GCATGCAAAATCCTAAAACCTCAGACTGGGACCTGGTGGAAATGGCCCACCCCGGGTACTCCAAAGTTCCCGGACTGCCTTTCCTGCAATGTGCACACCCAGCTCTGAGAAAAACTGCAGTCATACCTGTGGTTGGACTGTGTCCGAGCTTGGGACTGGCGCAGTTTACGTATAGGACTTTTCAATGCATTTTGGCCTATTCTCAGAATGGCATCTTGTAAATGGCCCACTTCTGGTACTCGGAGTTTCCCGGGGTTTCATCCTGGCAATATGCACACCTAGTACTGTCGAATCCAGTTGAGAGGGCTTTCGTTTGAATTCTTTTGATTTGATATGGTAAGTGCGCTGGACTACACAGAGCTGCTACATCTAGAGCCACAGAAACAGTACAGCAGCGTGACAAAAGACTACACGATAAGAGAGACAGAGCTGCTACATCTAGAGCAACACAAACAGTACAGCAGCGTCACAAACGACTACAGGATATGAAACAGAGGGCTACTACATCTAGAGCCACAGAAACAGTACAGCAGCGAGGATGGTCACCGCCGGGTAATTTTTAACAAAAAAAACATGCCTGGGGGTGGCTGAAAACCACTGGGGGGGGGGCAGGGATGGGACATATAAACACCCGGGCGAAGCCAGGTACATAAAAGCTAGCTTTCCTGCAGGGAATCTTCTACAGGGCCATCTGTATGGCTGCTGAGTGGGTGGGGGTCAGGGATGGGACATATAAAGACCCAGGCGCAAATAGGTTTCCCGCAGGAAAACCGATACAGGGCCATCTGTATGGCTGGTGAGTGGGGTGCGGGGGTCAGTGATGGGACATATAAACACCCGGGTGCAAATAGGTTTCCCACAGGCAAACCTATACAGGGCCATCTGTATGCCTGGTGAGTGGGGTGGGGGGGTCAGTGATGGGACATATAAACACCCGGGCACACATGTGAGTTGGGGGGGGGGTCAGGGATGGGACATATAAACACCCGGGCACATATGTGAGTGGGGTGGGCAGGGATGGGACATATAAACGGGCCATCTGTATGGCTGGTGAGTGGGGGGGGTCAATGATGGGACATATAAACACCCGGGTGCAAATAGGTTTCCCACAGGTAAACCTATACAGGGCCATCTGTATGCCTGGTGAGGGGGGGGGTCAGTGATAGGACATATAAACACCCAGGCGAAGCCGGGTACATAAAAGCTAGTTAGGTATAAAGCTCAGTATGATGATTCATCTTAAAATATTAAATCATGTCCAGAAAATGAATCCAAAGTACTCACTGTCACTGAAAATACTTCTACACAGATATTTTTAATCTAGATAAGATTTAAATACTGGAAACATAAGGCTTTATTGCCAACAAATCGACCTTTCCCTTCATTTTAGTGGACCCAGTTTGCACACCCAAAGTCATGAGGGCATGGGCAAAACCCAGTGATGGGATCAGCTAATGACTCAGGGGAACGCTGGGTGCCAGGGCGCGCAGTGGCGGGGCGCACCACCCGGGGGCAGCCCGTGCGGCGGGTGGGCGGGCGGCGGACCCGGATGGATGGGCTGTCAATCACCCGGAAGTCCCGCCCAGGCTTCCTGCTGCCCGCCCAGCGTTCCCCCGAGTCGTTAGCTGATCCCATCGCTGGCAAAACCCCTTAGAAAAGAGTGGTCACGCCCAAGTTGCAAGAGATCCATGTGCATTATCTCTGTGCTCCTCCACTCTATGGGGGAGAAAAACAGGATTTAAAATTGGCTGAAAGTTCAGGAAAAAAAGATGTTGTGAAGACAGGTGAGATGGTGCGTATGCATGGAGCACAGGCAGGGAGGTTATTGGATTGGAGGTTAGTTAATGTATTTCTTTTAAAATGGAATTGGAAAGTCACTGCAGTTGCTGCCTTTTCTTCTCTTTTTTGCAGTGATGTACAGCGCTGGTGTGGCAGAATTGCCCTACCGATGTTCTTTGAAAAGTGCCTCCACTGCTGCTGGGATGGCTGTGATCCTGCAAGCTCAAAGCCCATGGGTTGTAAGGATTTGCATGATGATAGCAGTGACAATACTTTTCAAAGAACTCTGGTAGGGCAGTTCTGTACACAAACTTTGGCAACAACTGAACATTGTGCCTTGCCAATAAAGTATTTACTATTTTGTGGACTGATTTCACAACTGAGAAATTGAGGGCGCAATCCTAACTTGTGCTGGGATGGGAAAGCCGGTGGGCCTGTGCCGTATCCAGCGCAAGTAGGAGCCAACTGGAGTCTCCCATAGGCATCAGCCGCCAATACCCTCCTTGGATCCGTGCCTGCAGTTTAGCAGGCACAGGGCCGAGGGTGCCGCATGGCCCGAATCGGGGCTGCATGGCCTGGGGATGTGTCCACCCCCTCCCTGGGCTGGCACGCTTCCCAGGCCCGCCCGTCCACCCTGTTCGAAAACTCCCTCCCTCCCTCCCTCCCTCTCTCCCTCCCACAAACGCCTCTGCACCAGCCGTACTTGGCTGGCTTAGGAGTGTTGCACAGCTGGCTTCAGCTGGAGCTGTTTGGCCAATGCTGGTGCTAGTGTCGGCCCAATGGCAGCATCACTGGCGCAAGGGTGCTGGACAGCGATCTCACGCCAGTGCTGCTGCCACTGGGAGAATGACAGCACCTAGAGTCAGCACAAAGCAGGGCATTGAATTGCCCCCTGAATTTCTCACAATTGTGAAATTGAGAAACTGATTTCACAACTGAATTGGAGACATGCATCCTGTTCCCTTTTTGTTCATCTAAACCAATATCTCCCAACCTGGGAGTGGTGACCCCCTGAGGGGTCATGTGCTGTTTTTTAGAGGATTGCGGAGACCCCATTTACTACTGTAGATGTGTTTGTGTAACATTTTTGCAACTTTTTCTAGGAACCTCCAAACGGAAATATATGTTTGAAAAACATTTCAAGGTATTTCAACATATCTGAAAACAACTGTTGCATTTGGTAACCCATGGTAGTCTGCATAAAAAATTTTTACAGGGAGAATTATAGTATGCCTCCTTAGTGATATCCCAATGATATCACTTCCTGCTTAATGACATCCACTCAGTGTCTTGTTACCCAGGACAATGAGTCTTAGGGCTTGAAGGGGTGATGTGACACATGCGAATGTACCAAGAGCCGCAGCTGCACAAAAAATCTAGCTCGGCAGTGAAGTGAAACAAGCAATTCATTTAAAAGGCTACGGAACCTTGATTCATTCTGGTTATCATTTTGTTCTCTTGTTATTCCTGTTCAATTAAAATCATTGCAGTTAATTAAAGAGGCATGATTGGCTTATTTGAGTCTGAAGACGTGGCACTTTGCAGTATGTGCTGTGATTAAAACATATGAGATATAGTTAGATTTGTACAAGAGGACTTGACAGCGTGAACATACATTTGTTTGGACAGTGAAATAAAAATCCAATTTGGAGTTCTTTCTCAAAGTTACAGCTTATATGACTATGCATGCCACTTACTTAACAAAGTTTCTAATGCATGTTTGGCATTGTTTGATATTGTTCTGCATAAGCCTCCGTTTCATGATTTTATTCTTTTGTACTTGGCATAGTATATTGGGAATTCCTTTTTAGCATTGTTAAGGTTGATTATTCCTTTTGGAGCTGACTGTTTGCTGGCGTACCTCTTCCCTTTGCTTTCTTTTGTTAGATGTCAACAGAATGTGTATGTATATAGTCGCTTGATTCAGAATTTCTGAGGACAGAGAGAATATTTTAAAACACAATTTAAAAAATACTAACCAAACAGCATCATCCTATGGATCAGAGTAGGACACAGAAGTCCTACTGAATTCAGTAGGACCTACTCCTAGATCAGCTTAAACCTGAGGTTACATGAATCTCATAGCTTCTAAATGTGAAGCATATGGATAATGGATCTTGTTGATTGTGATTATCTCACATAATCATCACATTGGGGATTATAGGCATGTTTTTTTCCCCTGAAGCATCCTAACAATTTCCTAGTAGACATCATCAAACCAAAATTAGGTGTCATTTCAGTGGAAAAGATTTCAGGTTGAAAGCAATGGGATTTTAAAAAAAATACTTAACTGTAACTGGGCTGTTGTCCAAGGGTCAGAGTAAGTGCTTCTTTAAGCACATGGCATACAGTTGCCGGTATGTGGTGTTTTTCTTTCTTTGTTGAACAGCATGTATGGATCAAATCTGGATCAACATAAATCCAGAACAACTGGGGACTCAAACCTCTGCCTCCACAATCATCCCAATCTCCACTGCTGTTAGTTGACCACTGAGAAAATAATGTATGAGCAGCAATGAATGTTGGTTTTTTTTAGTCAAACAGCAGCTTGAAACAAAGGAATAAAACCCATCTCCTTCCAGTCTGGACTGCACCATGTCAAAACAAAAAAACATGCATGCAGTTCTGTATAGCATGTGTTTAAAGTAATGTGTACTTTGGCCCTCAATTAATTTATATGAAATATAAAGGGTCATATAAGGATTATTCTTTTGTTGCAAAAAATAAGAGTTATTTCTCAAAGTTATTTCTCAAACTTCTTCATAAGCAAGTTTGCCAACCTAAGCGACTCTCTAAAATATTAGTCTAAGTGGAGTTTGTTGATGGAAGTGCCTTGTTCTCTAACATATCTAAATTTTGCTTCTCCAATTTAAAAATGCATAGTTTATCTCAAACTACATGGGAATGTGCTACCCATTTTATGAGCAGCTACATGGCTTTCTTAGAAAATCCAGTGTAATGTATAGTATAGGATTCCCTTTTGGTCTGATAAGAAATGTTTCCAGCAACCAGCCTAGCAGAAGCCATGCACTACCACAGTACCTCATGTTCATATTTCACAGTACCTCATGTTCATCATATTTCAGGAACATGTCACTGGTATTAAAGGTAGACACATAGAACCAAATGCTCAGGATGAAGAATTATTATCTAAGAACCTTTCCTAAAAATTAATCATCCTTTTTTAATTTTTTTTAACCAGGTTTCTACAATTTATTTTTCTTATTTAGAATAAAACTGAATCTTGCTCTTGAATTTGAAACTTGCCTAGAAAGAAAATCTGCTTCCCCCCCCCTCAGATACACAGTAGATGCATTGGACGAACTATGCTAACAGAAACATTAGCCTTCTGAGATCTAATAGTTAGCAATAGTTCCCTGCCTATATGGAGGCAGCGTCTGGTTCCAGTTTTAGCCATTTTGTGGGACAAGAGAAACAGGTGGGTGAGGCTACACGTGACACATTTACAGAGGTGATGGCAGAAAGATCTGGGAAGCAAAAAGAGAGAAAAAGAAAGAGCTGATCAGAGAAGAATGAGTTGGTAGAAAGAGGGGAAAATGCAATATGAGGCTTGCTAGGAAAAGAAGGAAGGCTAGGAGAAGGATGCACAGGTCATGCCTCGGCATCTGCAGGGTTCTATTCCTGGAACCCCCAAGGATGCTGAAACCTGCAGATAATGAAATCTGTGGTCAGAGAATGCTAGACCGCCACACGTGACTGGAGCATGTCTGGAGGGTTTTCTGAAGCTCAGGGAGGTTGTGTCATCCACCATTGCTTAGTCTGGCAAGGAGGTTTCCACTGGAGAACGTCATTTTTATGACCCCAAACCCATTTTTTATTTTTATTTTTATTTTTTGCTTTCAGAAGGCATTCTGAGGCCCAGGAACGCTGTGTGTGGCCTCTTCAGGCACAGTCCGGCCCCCACCATAGTTCGGAACCTATGGTTAGTTGAAACTAATTAGTTAAGCAGAAGATTTAGTTGAGAGGGTTAATGCCTCCGTTTGCCTGAAGATAGGAGCTGAAGAGCTGAAGGTCGCCAGTTCGGGACAGCTGGAAGTCTCTGTGAGTGGCAGACCTCGTTAATTGCGACTGATTAACAGCTGAGCTTCGGCTGCCTTGTGTGAGGGGGAGTTGTGCCGAAGTTCAGTCGCTTCTCTGGTGGGAGCAGGGAAGCCGTTTATCAGCCAGCAAGTAGACAAACGGGTGGCCAGAAAGAAGGACTAAATCCATCTGTATGTGTGTAGTTCTTGAAAGATAGAACATTTCTGTAAAAATTGTAAAAACCTTCGGGTTTATGAATAGTCTGCCTATGTAAACCGCCTTGAGTTACAGTCACTAGAGAAATCTGGTGACCTAAGAAAGGCGGTATATAAATCCAAGTATTATTATTATTATTATTATTATTATTATTATTATTATTATTATTATTA
>JAJKFI010000045.1:2508169-2522636 GCA_029204185.1 Lerista edwardsae
GTGTGTGTGTGTGTGTGTGTGTGTGTGTGTGTGTGTGTGTGTGTGTGAGGGGAGCCATGTAGATGTTTCTGCAGGGCTCTCTAATTCTTAGAATGTGTAAAAATAGCTATCAGAACCCACTTCCTGTTTCATGATAGAAAATTGAAAGAGGGTTTTAGGGAGACCTGCAGGAGGCTGGGGCTGATTCAGGTAAGTTGAAAAAAAAAACACAAAACCCTTCTGTCCCTAGCATGGCGTGATTCTGGAAATTGCATCACCTCTTTAGTCCTGCCCCTGCAAAGACACAGGTGGTTCTCAACTTCCATGTAGAAATTTGGGAATTACAAGTTTAGCAAATACATGGTGTTTGGGGGAGGGGAACAATTTTTGGACCAAAGAAGCACACAAGCAAGCAAACAAGCAAGCAAGGGCTTTTCTGTCCTCTACCGCAGTGGAATTCAAACCTTTTAGACTGGGGCCCACTTTTCAGAACAGCACTTGTGTCGAGGCCCACCAGAAGAGATGTCATTAACCTGAAAGTGATGTTGTAGCAGGAAGTGCCATCATCAAGCAGGAAGAGCTGTCATTCTAACATGACACTCCTGAAATTGCCATTCTTGGACTGCAGCAATTGTACAACTATGAAACATCCCTGACAGAAAGTAAGATTAGGACAAAGTATTATGTAAAAGCACTGAACTAAAAAAAAAACCAAAAAAAACACCCTCACTTGAAAACTCAAACTATTAACACTCACAAAAGGAATATAAGAAGAGTAAGGTCTGCAGTTTCCCAGGTGACTGCTCCCTGCTTTCTGTGACCCACCTGACATCAGGTCCTGACCCACAGTTTGAATACCATTGCCCTACCCCACTGGGATCTTTTTGAACTGGATAGTTGAAAGAAGAGGCAGAGTGTTAGAAGATCTTTGCTGATAGCTCACCAGTTTCAGCACAGCTGTCTAGGACACATTTTGAAAACAGGACTTTAGAAGAAGGACCAGTATCCACAGCTGTCCACAGGTAAAGTGAGCAGGACTGTGTTCCACGTTGTGTAGTGACTTGGCTTGACTGATGGTCATCCGGAATGGTGCCTCTGAAAAAGCCCTGACTCTTCTACACCAGCTTAAATTGATTTTATTTGCCAAGGAGCTAATTAAAAAAAGCGGTTCTTGAAAAACATAGTGCTGTTTATTTACCTTCTTCTCTGAAGTGTGTGACTTAGTAACATTTGCGAAACAAGGGATAGCAGACCTAGTGAAAGGTGAGATTAATAGTCAGATACCCAGCAACATGGAAAGATAGTTATCTATTGCTAATTAAAAGCACTTCAGAAAAATTCCTGCCATTCTGAACAAAATTTGGAAGAGCTTCATGTAGGAGAATACCAGCAGATGCTTTGAAAGTCCCCTGATAGTATGAAGACTTTGCAAGACTTCTCAGAAACAATGGTTTTATTCCCCATGCTTTCTTTTTAATTTACAAAGGGCTTTACAACATTTACTTTAGCAACCACCCTGAGAATACCTGACACAGAAAAATACCCTAATTAGTACACAGTAAATCCAATCCACAGTGGTTCCTTTTCCTCCTATGTGATGCACAATCTTATGGATGCCTTCACAGAATAAATCTCATTTAGTTCAATGACTCATTTAGTTCAACTTACCCCCAGGTAAGTGTTCCCTTAATTTTCTTTTTGCCCCTTGTGATTCCTGGAGAAGCCCCCTAGCCTACATTGCTCTTTGATCTCTCTACTTTCTCCATCTTCCAGTCAACTCTGCCCTTTCTCTACACCCCAGAGGCAACTTGAGTAGACAAAATGTCACCTGCAAAAACGATTACCTATTTTTTTTATTAAGCTATTACATTTTCCTTTTTATGCACAAGAACAATGGCATATTTCAGCCGCTCCCATCTGCGCCTCTCTACTGTTACTTTCTTTCTTGACCTATCCTGGGAACTCAGCAAAACAGCTGAAATTTGAGACATGCTAACGTGGAAATGCCCTAGGTGGATGAGGTGTATTTACCCCCAGTTAAGAGGGTATCAGTGGTTCCCAAACCTTTTAGCACCAGAACCCACTTTTTAAAAATCACACTCTATCAGGACACACCTACCATAGACTCTGAAAAAGGATGATCTGTATTTACAAGTAATTTTCATTTATATGTTTATTTGCAAAATCTCAGTCTATTTCTCATGAGGCATCCCTAATGAATAATGGCCAATAATCACAGACTTGCAGGTGCCCATTCTCCCTTGTTCCCCAAACTCATTTGGAAATTGCCACACTTCAGAGAAATCAATGAATAAACAGCACCACATTTTTCCATTACCCACTTCTTTTAACTACTGTGATTGAACAACCCTTTAAATATTTTCACATCTACTCCCTCAGATCATGAAAGCAGGCTGTTATTTCACACCTACTTTCTCCACAATCTCCATAGTAACACAGGCTATAGTACTTTTCACCCCAAGGAGAGTTATTTACAAATCACTTAACTGTAGGTCTAAGAGGAGTAATTTGGCTAAAATATACAACTATACTAATGGAATGCTCAGACACAGCTGAACCTCAAATCTGTTTTATATTTGCATGTGCAAACAAATGCTTTCAGGAATGGATCTGTTATTTATTTGCTTCCCTTGGTGGTGTATTGCTTTCCTGTGAAGGCTCCTGGCATATGGTTAACATTTTCTTACATTATAAATAGGAAATTCAACTAGAAGTCTGACAGCAGCCTAGTCATGTTGTTGGGAATAAACTGGCCCTCCACTAGGTGACATTAGGCAAGTAAGCACTTGTCTTTCTGGCATCAGAGTTGGTGCACCAGGTAAAAGACAAATGACAAATCAGGAAAATCATGGTCCAAACCTTGCCTCTCACTAGGCAACAAGCAAGCTGTTACTTCAGCCCCCATCTGCAGTATGAGGCTGTAACATTATTAATTCCACACTTCTGACCCATCCAGGGTACAATCCTAACCTGTGCTGGCTACAGTGGCCTGTGATGTATTCATTGCAACTTTAGAAGCAGACTGGAAGTCACCTTACAATAGGAGGATTTTTTGCCCCCTTACCCCATGTTAAGCCCAGCCTGTCCTATGGGGCTACTCTGATCTGTGCTACTTATTTAACTGGTGCAAATCCAAGCACCTGTGTAAGGCAGCCAGGACCAGGAGTGTGGGTTAGGATATTGTGTGCACTGCCACTGCCGATCCCACCCTTTACAGCACGTTTGCAAGATCAAGGGCAGGAGGCCTGTGCTGGGTCAAGTCCAAGTTTGGATCAGGCTACCCATGAACACCATGTCTTTCTGAATCACTGCTGGCCCAACCAGGAGGCAAGGTGATGCAAATCATATCTGTGGCGGATTATGAGAACATAAGAAGAGCCCTGCTGGATCAGCCCAAAGACCCATCTAGTCCAGCTTCCTGTATCTCACAGTGGCCCACCAGGTGACTAAGGGATCATGCATCCTGTTGCCACTCCCTTGCACCTAGTATTCTGAAGTAGCCTACTATTAATGTAAGGAGGTTGCACCACCCATCATGGCATATAGCCCATGATGGATTTTTCCTCCAGAAATCTGTCCAGTCCCCTTTCAAAGGCATCTAGGCCAGATGCCATCACCACCTCCTGTGGCAAGGAGTTCCATAGCTTAATTACCCGCTGGGTAAAAAAAAGTATTTTCTTTTATCTGTTTTAACTCTCCCAACACTCAATTTCAGTGGATGTCCCCTGGTTCTGGTATAGTGAGAGAGGGAAAAGAACATCCCTCTATTGACTCTATCCCTCCCGTGCATAAATATGAAGGTTCTAGGAGGGGGCAGATTTGGTGTGCGCTTTCACCTTGAGTCTGCCACTGCCTCTTATTCACCCAAGCAAGAAGCAAATCATCCACCTCCTTATCTTTCCCCCGTACAATTTCCTCAAAGCTGGAACTGCAGGGGTTTCAGCTGTATTTGCAGGGACAGCTTGCGCCATCCCTTCAAATAAAGCTGGAACTCTGGCACTTCCAGATTCAATTAAATCTGGTGAGAAATACAGTAAGGAACCTTTTTTCTTTTCTACTGTGCCATGGCAGAGCTGGCAGCCATGGTGGCAGTGTGGAGCGATGCCCCAGATCACACCACCCCTGTCCTCCATCATATCTAGTTATTTAATGTATGTATACCTCACCGTCTCCTAGTAAGGCAACTTAAAAGGCTAAAGACATACAATGGTAATAAAACGTTATTAGCAAGACAAAATAAGCAGTGGATTGCATAAGATTAAGCAAATTAAAGTTACATTCAATTAGAATTTAAAAGTCAGTCCATCATTTCAGCCAGCAAATGTCCTCCTGAACTTTTTCAGGAGGTCTTAAGGCCCTGTACTGTCAAAAGGTCTCCAAAAGGGGAGCAGTTTTTAACTTCCAAAGGCAGAAATTCTACAGTTGGGGTGACACCACCGAGAAGGCCCAATTCCTTGCTGTCATCCCCCTCAACACTATCACTTACAGTATTGCTAAAAGGGCCTCCTCAACCTCAGAGGACAGGTCAGATTATAAGGAAGGGAGGGGTTTCCCCCCCCCCAAATATTTATTTGCAGTGTTTTTATCCCACCTTCCACCCCAAAGGGACCTAAAGCAACCCAAAGCAGACCAAATACCCAGGTACCGAGTTGTAAAGGACCTATAAAATTAGCACCTTGAACTATCTTAGGAAAAGAACCAGGAGACAGTGTAGCAATTGAAGAATATTTTCACCTCTGGAGCTAAAATGTTGAGAGGCCCTGTCATGGAAGGCTAGGAGGAGAAAATCTGAAAACAATCCTTTTTGGCTAGATTAGTGTACTGTAACCCTCAGGACTGTATTGACTTAGAACACAAGCCTATGCATGCCTACTCAGATGTAAGTCCCACTGCACTCGATGGGGCTTATTCCCAGAAAGTGTATATAGGATTGCAGCCTCGGAGTGCAATCCTAATCTGGAATTAGGCCAGGTTAGGCCAATCCTAACAGTTAGGCCAGCAAAATCTGGCCAGCACAAAGGACACTGTAAAGTATGTTTGGACCACTCTCAGAGTCAGAGAGTGGACTCTGACTCCACATGCACCATCCCTCTGACTCCGAGAGAACTTTCAGGATTGCACTTTCAGTCCAGACCCAGAATCACATGATTGAATGCTGCCCTGTCTCCAAAATTGTCTGCATGGAGAGAACTATCAAGGAGATAGTTGTTTAGGACCAGGAGATGTTCTAGACAGCAAGGAGGAGGAGAGTTAGAACTATTCACTTTGAAAGGAGAAGTTTTCACGACCAGTGGCTTTTTGCTTTTTCTCGTAACAACGTGGTTTCAGTTTTTCTTTAGTGTGCCGCATATGCTTATTTATATACTCTGCCTTTATCATGAACAAGATGAAAAGAAGATACTTACAAGTAAAAGCCTAATACCCTATAATTAATAACCTCTTTGTTTGAAGACCTTTGCGATGTCAAAGAACATTACACAAGATCCGATAATTTACGGCTTGTCAAGCCAATCTTCAGTTCACATATTCTTCTGCATCGCTCTTGTGGTTCGTAATTTATATGTATTAGTGTTTTACGGTACAATTTGTTTTTCACTTTTAAAAAAATTAGGGCATCCTCTATATTACTGTAGTCAAATTAATACAGTAGGCACCCCCCCCCTCCACACACACACTATCCAGAATTTCCTTGTTGAAACTTTACTCCAGACATTTATTAATATGAAGGAGATGAGAATGGCACAAGTCTTGGCTTGGAACTAATTTGTATGCAGTATATGAGAGGAGGTAGAAGGTGCAGCAACTATTGCTCAAAGTATAGAAAAAGTGCTCTGGGAATTAGTGTCATCTTTCGAAACTGACAAATTGCTTGCGCTATGGAAAATTTAGACACCGGTGGTTTACTTCACACAGGATGTGGGAAAGTGACAGGAAAAGCAGAGGGACTTTTTGGGACAATGTTATGAATGCTGATTTGATTGCTGTGTGGCTGTAATAGAGCCTCTCTCGGGTGCCATTTTTAGCTAGATGTTGGCATCAGGACAACAATAATATGTTTTACTATATACTGTATTCCATTTTCCATTGCTGGATCTTTGTTCCATTATCTTAATAATAGCTTGTTTCGCCAAGCCCTCTCTCTACTAAAATACTCAATTTAGTAGTGGCATCTGGGAAAGAATCAACCAAATCAACCAAAATCAAATGTTTGCATCATGTAAGCAGTACAAGGTGACCTACAGAGTCACATTCCTGTGCCACCATCACTTTCACTTATTGTGTCTGTATTAATTTCTAAAATTGCTAGGCGCCTTTCCAATTAAAGTCATGGCCAAAGGGCTGGCCACTGAAATTTTTTATAAAAAAAGATGATCTGTGTGTTGTGTGCATGCGCACATGTCTGTCTGCGTCTACAACTATTGAAATAAGAGAAAAGTAAAGCAGGATGAGCAGAATGTTACACACACACACACACACACACACACACACACACACACACACACACACTGTATATATGTATACTGTAGTGAATAATATAAGCAAAAGAAAACACACAAACAAAAAGCAGGTCTGTGCCCTGTGGAATAAATCTAAATTTTGAGAGGGGTGAGGAGACATCAAAGACTGAGAAAGGGAAATGAATGCTCATGGTTATTAGCTAGGGATTAATATGAGCAAATACAACTGCATGTGCTCAGTCTTCCTTTCAGTCAGGCACAGGAGATGGGGCTATAGCTCAGTATAACAGCAGATGCTTTGCCTGGGAAGGTCCCAGGTTCAAACCCTGGCATGGGGGTGCCAGGGTGGGGAAAAACCTCAGTCTGAAAACCTGGAGAGCCACTGACAGTCAATGCAGACAGTACTGACCAATGGGCTGACTCATATAAAGTAATTTCCTAGGACAGATTCATTAGTGTGTTAAGCAGAGATGGGCTTTGAAGGAAAGAGAGAAATAGTACTATGCAGGCCTCTGGGTGGTCCTAAGCACAAAGTATGGCAAGCAAGAATTGAAAGGAAATGCAAGATTCTGTGGATTTCTCTAGCTCCCACAGTACCCCCTGGAGAATATCCATAATTTGTAAAGACTGTATTTTTCTTGTCCTTACAATTAAAATTGAGTAAGGATTTTGTCATGCCTTGAATAAGATCTGGTAAAGCCATCATCACGGCCAGAATAATTATACTCTAAAGGCAGCCAGTCAATGAGCCCTGAGGGGGAAAAAAACATAGCAAGTAATTGCCAAGGGCAATCAAACATGGTCCATATCATGGCACTCTTGCTTGAAGGTTGCTGGGTCTGAGTAACACAGGAATCTTACACTGGTGTACCCAATTTGCCTCCATCTAGGGGCAGAAGGTGGCTTTTAGAAGGTTTTTGTGCATGCGTGTGTGTGCATATGCGTGTGCATCTGCATACACGCATGCACACGTACACACTTTCTGTTTCCTTTCCTAGCACTGTACCACAGAGCAAAATGCTTGTCAATAAATGAATCTTGGACGATGGCATGCTTTTCCAAAGAAGATCAACATTATGGTAATGCAGCCTCTTCAGGAAGGGGTCTGATTACAGGAGTTCTGGGGGATAATTCGTGTTCTCCATGTATAATCTGAATTGCCACCTGAACGGGTTGCTCTATTTGTAGACCAGTAAATTATTTATATAGGAAGTGGAGTAATAGAGAATAGCAGTGAAACCCTAGAGATGGGTGAATAATACATTAAAAACATTTTTTATTCTGTTGGTGTGTGTGCCCGTGTGTGTCCTTGTTTACTGGATATCATACCGAGCCGTTAGATGAGAAGACTGCAGAGCACATGCCTCCATTTTAATGTGTCCATGCAAGTACAGCACACTGTAATGACAAAATAAATGATGCCACTTCCATTTCTGTATGTAAAAAAAGTCCTTAATAAAAAGTGTGCTCTTTTATAGTGTATCCTCTTCTCCTGGGAAATCACTCCAATATTGTCAAGCTAAAGAATACAGACTACCTGCGAAAAACCTGTGGAAAGAAATATTCTGATAGAAGTCCAGGAAAGATTAATACAGCTGTGCAAACAGCAAAAAACTTCAGATGGTATCTGCCTTGGGTCAAAAAGGTACAAGAAGTCAACACCTTTTTATGCTTCAGGGCATAAACTGATTGCCTCCTGGAACATAAAAAGCATTTTTTTCCCCCACTTCTAGGTATAACTGCACAATTGGACAGGAATATCTGAAAAAAAAATGTTTCCTCGCCTTAAAACTTCAGTTGTATGCCGTGATCTGGAAAGTTTAATAGGTGTACATTTCCAACAGATCTTTTTCACTGCTAGAGTATTCAATCAGTGATGGCCCAATGATTCACTTTAGGGGACTGTGTTTTTCCCCATCCAAGCTGTTTGGGGTTGGATTTCTAAGCAAGATGAGGTTGTTCCCCTGGGGAACAGATGTGTTGGAGAGACCGTAGAGGAACCCAGAGGGCTGCTACTCATGCATACTCTGCCACAAAATAGGGGATCATTGGAAAGGTAGGGCATGATTCTGGAGTAGTCTTCTGGAGTAGTCTTCAACCTAATGAGGCTTTTGAAAGGGCTAATGCCACTTATAGCAGATGCCCCACCCACTGGGAAACAGGAGAGTATGCCCCTTCCACAGCTGCCCCTTCCATAGTTAATGGGCTTAACAAATTACTGATAGGGCTGAATATAGCTTATCCATTGCCAGGTAGCCAATGGCCACCAATAGCTATTTTGTGTTAAATGGTCATGTGTATGTGGAGAATGGGCACTGATTATTTTGCAAAATAAATCAAAATTTAGTATTGATTTTCTAATTCAGCATTTACAGATGTGCGTGCTAGGAGAAATTCTGCAATCTAGTCTACTATGCTTTCTAAATATTATATGCATGTGTGTGCATACACAAACACAAACCCTATGCCTTTGCTCAGCGCTGGCTGATCTGACAGCTGGGACCATACTGGGCAGCGCAATCCTGGACTGTGCGTAAAGTTGACACAACAATGTTGCGTCAACGCTACATGCTTAGCCCTGATGCGGGGGGGACGAGCGGCACCCCATGTCAGTGCTAAAGCTCTGAAGCTGACGCTACTTGTAGTATCGGCTTCAGAGCGCTGGCGGAGAGTCTCCCTTGCGCCGACTGAAGCCAGTTGGCGCAAGGGAGGCTCTGTCCCATATCGGGACGGGGATTGGTGGGAGGGAGGGAGGCTGGGGGCAGAACGTGGGTGGGCTTGGGAGGTGGCCATATGGCCACATGCTAAGCCCATCCGTGAGGCCCCGATTTGGGCCACACGGTCTCTTCGGATCTGCGCCTGCTCTTTAGCAGGCGCAGATCCAAGGAGCACATAGGGGCGTCTGGAGCCTCCCGTATGGTAAGGGAGTACATGCTCCTTTGCCGTGGGGGGGGGGGCTCCAGCCTCTCCTATGCAGCATCAGATATGGCGCTGCCTAGTTGGCCTCGCCATTCCAGCGCTGCATAGGATTGCGCCCTGAATCAGTCAGCTGTGGCCATGGTGACTCTTGCCCATGTGACATCTAGATTAGACTCCTGTAATGCACTCTACATGGGGCTGCCTTTGAAGACTATCTGGAAATTGCAATTAGTGCAGAATTCAGCTGCCTGTGCGGTTGTGAGGGCTCATCAATTCAACTCAGGGCGCAATCTTAGCTGCTCTCTAGGGCTGACACAAGCTGCTTGCGTCGGCCCTGAGCACGCAGCACTGGCATGAGGGCATCGGTCAGGACACCCGCACCAGTGCTGTCTCAGCAGGGCTGATGCTGGCAACAGCAGTGGCCCCACAGTGCCAGCAGAACTGTAGCACCGTGTCGCTCCTGCTTCAGCCAAGTTTGGCTGGTGCAGGAGCAGTTCCGGGCAGCACAAGGGAGGGCAGGTGGGATTTTCGGGGGGGGGGGGGGCATGCCAGGAGGCGTGCCGGCCTGGGGAGTGGGTTGATGCTGGGATGAGGCCATCCTGTGCCTGCTAAATAAATAGCAGGTGCAGATCCGAGGAGCCCATCGGGGCGGCTGGTGCCTATCCCAGGGCAAGGGGATGAACGTATCCTTGCCCTGTGGGGGCTCCAGCCTGCTCACAAGCTGTTCTGGTCACAGCACAGGCCCACCGGCCTGCCTGTTCCAGTGCACTTAGGATTGCGCCTTCAGTCAGGACACTGCTTTAGCAGCCACACTGGCTACCTACTCATTTCCAGGCACTAGTCAAAGTACTAGTGTTGACCTTTAGAGCCCTTTATGGCTTGGGATCGGGGTGTTTGAGGGACCAGCTCCTTCCATGTTTTCTGGCCCGCATCTTTCCGTATACGCTGGCCTGTCCTTTGAGCTCCTGGGGGAATCTTTTAAGTGTGAAGGAGGTGAGGGGAGTGGCGGCAACAAACCCTGTTTGTGGAACTCCCCCCCCCTAGAAGTCCCTCTTTGGAGACCTTTTAGTGGGCCATTAAAACCTTTTTATATAGGATAGCATTTGACAGCTGTCAGGTTGAGCTGGCATTTTAAAACTGCTTTTATGTGATACTGGGGCCTTCTTTTGTATTTTATTGTTTTTTAATTTGTTCTTAATGTTTTATTATTATTTAAATGTTGTAAGCCGCCTTGGTTGCCCATCCTGAGAGAAAGGCAGGATATAAACCTTGGAACAAATAAATAAATGTCAAAAAAGCACAAAAATATGCCCCTTTATTTGTTGTTGTTGTTCAGTTGCTAAGTCGTGTCCGACTCTTCGCAACCCCATGGATCACAGCACGCCAGGCCTCCCTGTCCTCCACTAGCTTCCGGAGTTCGAAAAAAGTAAATGCATTGATAACCTTGAGACTGCCCTGTTCAAACAAAGGGAAGAGAGAGGAATTGGAAGGGGGTGAGCACTAAGCACTACTGCTTTGGATCAGTGTGCGGTCACTGGTGGTCCCTGACAACCTAACGCGCAAGGAAACCATAGCATCCCTGGAAAATGGCTTAACTAAACAGTCCAATCTGCAGAGGGCTACCTGTCAGAATGCAAGTTCTGTGTGCCGAAGTGCTGGAGGAAGTGCTGTTCTGCCAACAGGGAACAACTTGCCAACTTGCCACTCCTGCTGGCAAGTGCAAAGAGGCTGCCAGTGCAATTGCTGGTGGACAACATGCCCACCAGTTGTGAGGACCCCGTTCACTGAGGATGGGTGGAACAGGGTAGGGGTAGACCAATCACAGCATTGATTGGGGCCTTGGGGAGTGGGGTGGGCAAAGAGCAGGTACTGGAGGCAATGGCTCCACCAATATCCTCCACTCTGTTTTGGGCCGGATACTCCCTTGCCTCTACTCGGACTGCTGCCAGCTAAAGAGCCCTGTGGGCAGCCTTTAGTTAGGACTGGGCCCAAAACCAACATTTTTTGTTCCCCAAAGAAGCGTTTTAAACTCCTAACAGTGCAATCCTTTTCGTCTCTTAGCATACTGACGAGGTGATAAAGGCACTCCAACAGTGTTTTTCGACAACTGACAAGGCACGCTGCACTGCAAACTGGGGGACCCCCCATCCCCCAATGGCCGTAATAATACATGACCCTCCCCCAAACACCTGCAGCACATCCACAGACCATTCGTGGCACATAAGAGTGCCATGGCACAATGGATGAAAACGGCTGCCTTAGAAGAATGTCCCATGGAATGTAATGGGACTGACTGCTAAGTACATGTGTATAGCAGTGATTCCCAAACTGTGGGTTGGGAACCACCAGTGGGTCACGAGCCAATTTCAGGTGGGTCGCGAAGCACCTAGAGCAGCTATCTTGAAATTATGGGTAGATGGGATGTTGGAAAGGGGGAGGGCTGTGTGATGGTTAGGTTTGTGTCAAGGTTCTAAATAGGCTTTTTTTCTGTCTGATTCACTTCGCTATTGGAAAATAACTCTGAAAAATAACCAGACTTATTATTGTCACAATGATGGCACTTCCGGTCGTGACATCACTTCTGGGAGGGTCCCAGACAGGTTGTCATTCTAAAAGGTGGGTCCCAGTGCTAAAACGTTTAAGAACCACTGGTGTATAGGACTGCAGCCTAAGTATATCAGCTCCATCTGTAATTAGTTTCTTTAAACAAACAGCCACCTCTCTCTCCTCCTACATCTGTGAACCTTGTTGCTTAAGGGTTGTAGTGCTGCTCTTTTTATTTTGTCCATATATGTAAAATAACTGATCCTTTTATAGCTGTTTCCAAGTGGCGCCTGCTTTTGCATCAAATAATAGCAAAGCACACTTTATCCTATTTTACTTTTTGCATTAAATGCAATGACCTTTCAAATGGCTAAGGACTCAGGAAGAGCTTAAAGGCAGGAAAACAACAACCACCACTCCACAATCTTGAAAACACCAACTGAAAGCCAGACCAGGACAGGGTCAGACATCCTACCCCTTTCCAATATCTATCACCACATGGTGCATACAGATGTTTCCATTTGTTTTATAACTTGTAGCTAAATTTGTATTATTGGGTCTATTAGAAGTCCAGTGTGGGCATGATTTGCAATAACAAGACACAGGTGTTCTTTTCAAATTCCCATCCCACTCTTTGCTTGACAGCACATTTCACTTCTGCTGTTTGCTGTTATGGCTGCAGGCAGCCAACTGCTAGAAAGTAAACATGACAAATGTTTCCTTAGACTTTATGGTTCAAAGCCAACAACAAAACACCCAGGTGGACAAACTGTACCACTTACATAACAAAGAAATAATTACTTACAATCTGTTTCTCCCCCCGCCCCCTGCTTTGCACACACAGACAAGTCTGCCAGTTCTATCACTTTCCTGATAAATGGTTGGCATGAAGGAGGGGAAGTGAAAGAAACATTTGGTACACTTCTCTGAGATGGTCTCAATTCTGGGTCAAAACTTGAATCATGTTCAGGATAGGAAGAAAAGAGGTGGCAGGTTTCTTCTTATGACACCTCCCCAGGGTATTCCGTGAATGCGTGGTACAGAACTAAGATTGTACCTGCTGGCCATGCTCCCAGTCTTGGCGCAACTGCTGGCCATGACCGCTGGCAGTCACACACTTGACACTAGTGTGGCCAGCCCATAGTCTCCTGGCCCCTGAGGTGGTGTGCCAACTGCTACCCCTTGCCCACCACTCTTCTCCACACCTTTGCCCCTCAATCCAGTCCAAGCCAGAGTGGGTGGAGAAGGAAGTGAGTTGGTGGCAGTGGAAGTGAGTTGGTGGGTGAAAGAGGGTGTCCCCTGCCAGTCTGCTGCCTGAAGAGACAGCTTCAATCTGCCTCGTCGGTGGGCCCCATTCCCACTAACACTGGACACGTAACTTTGGGTTGGGGGAGTGGCCAGCTGGAAACAAGCCATCCTGTGCTCACATGTTCACTGAGAGTGCAATTCTATACTGCGCTGGATTGGCAAGGCTGGCCGGCTGGCGTCCAGTGCCAAATCCAATGCAGTATACTGGAGGCAAGGAAGCGTTCACTCCCTTACCTTAGGGGAGGCTCCAGCTTCCCCTATGTGCTCCTCAGATCTGTGCCTGCTAAACAGCAGGTGCAGATCCAAGGAGAGTGCATGGCCCAAATCAGGGCCTCGCGGCCTCGCAATCGGGCTTAGGAAGCAGCTGTATGGCCGCCTCCCAGCCTGCCCTCAACCTCCCTCCCCCCCCGCCAATGCCCGTGCCGTCCCGGCACAGGGAGGCTCCCCGTCGGCACTCTCAAGCCGACACTACTCATAGCATAGGCTTGAGAGCTTTAGTGCCGACAGGGGGGGGTGTTGCTCTGCGCCCCCGTGTTGGCGCTAATGACATAGCGCTGACGCAACGACGTTGCATCAGCGCTACGCTCCATATAGGATGGCGCTGTGAACGTATGGGAAAGGCTTGAAAGATAGCAAAATCCGTCCTTTTCCTGTGGCCGAATACTAGCATATATTTGTTGTCAAATATTTTACAGGCCTTATGGCCTAATCCTATACCTAAGATGTGCCAGCATATGTCCATGTGCCCTGCTCTGCTGGTGCAAAAGTCTGCCCAACAATTGACACACTCTAGACCATGGCGTGATGCTTGGTGCTACTCCACCAGCAGAGTACTGGGGGATGCTGGTGCTACTCCACCAGCAGAGAGTAGCTATCTCAGCCATAACTTGGATGCTACTAACTTGGATGCTGGTGCTACTCCACCAGCAGAGAGTAGCTATCTCAGCCATAACCCCTGCTAACTGGGCAAGAGGCACCTTTTCAAGTGGTGTCCTCTTATATTTAGTAGGGGGAGAGCAATTGTCTCTTTTCACCCCAGCACAGTGTCTTTCTCGTGGCTGTTGCTGGTGGTGTTCTCCATTCCTTTAGATTGTGAGCCCTTTTGGGACAGGGAGCCAGTTAACTTTAATGTTATTTGCCTGTAAACCGCTTTGTGAACTTTGTGTTGAAAAGCGGTATATAAATACTAGTGATTGATTGATTGATTGATTGATTGATTGATTGATTGATTGATTGAT
>JAJKFI010000045.1:2522646-2538923 GCA_029204185.1 Lerista edwardsae
GATTGATTGATTGATTGATTGATTGATTGATTGATTGATTGATTGATAGATAACTGGCATCTCCGCTGCCCAGTGGCGTTCCTATAGGGGGAACACTAAGTGTGGCAGAAGCCTGAGCTCCTGCGTAGGGTGTCCCCTGCCCCTCCCCTCCAGGGCCATTTGTTGCTTGGAGAGCAAAGTCTCAGAATGGACCCTGACCCTGGAGGGGGAAGGAAAGCTTTACACAGGAGCTCAGACGCCTGCAAAAAGTGCTTCCTCCCCGTAGGAATGCCACTGCTGCTGCCATTGGTCAGTGACAATAACAGGGTCAGGGGGTCAGGAAGGGCTGCATACTGGCAGATGTGAAGGATACTAATCTTCTATGAGAGAAGTCAGAAGAACACATGTACAATCTTGCAGTGTGAAGAAAAAAAAAAAAAGGATATTCACAATCCGGTTATACAGCTCAGAGAGGAAGAGTAGATATTGCACTGCTTCAAGAAAAGAGATAATAAATTCCATCAGCTGCCTGTGAATAAGCTCTCCATGTTACATTTTTCAATCGTTTCATCCACAGCTGTAAGTGGGAACTTCCCCATTTGTAACAGACTATCCTAACATAAAGCTCCCAAAGCTTTTGATTTATTTACCTTGTAAATAAAAGGTCACATATAGTATATGGTGGTGATTCAAAGACCGCAGCTTCTGGGCGAATCGTCATGGCTAAAAACATAAATATCTGTTCTACCCCTTTAACCAGGGACAAGAGGCGATATAAATCTGTGAAAAAGCTTGTGAATACCAATGGGACAAAAGCACATCTAACACACCAGTTGGCGAGATACAAACTGGGATGCCCACAGCTTCTTTTCCACTTTGAAACTGTCTAACCATGATAGAATTCCAAGAAATGTCAAGGCTTTTTTTTCCCCCTGCAGCAGTATGATATGCAGCCTTGCTTTTGAACTATATCACAGGGTTGTTGCTGATGCTTTAAGCACAGCTGGCTTCAAGCTTATTTCAGCAAATTTATAATTCAGTTGCTTGCTTGCAGTGTGCCTGACCCTGAGAACGAGCTGAAATATAGACTAAGGGTGTGTGGCCTGGTCCTGAGCACATGCTGAAACATGCATTAGTTGCCTCACTTCATGTCTGTGTATATTGTACACCGTGTGTCATGTACATGTGAAGTGGAGAATGTGGGTGTTTTCTGTGATTTGATGCCATCTGTGCCATCACACACCATCAACCAACCAACCAACAGGTACTTATATACTGCTTTTCAACACGAAGTTCACAAAGTGGTTTACAGGCAAATAGTAATAATAATAATAATGAAGTTAAATGGCTCCCTGTCCCAAAGGGCTCACAATAAAAAAAAGGCAGACCACCAGCAACAGCCACTAGAAAGACTGTGCAGGGGTAAAGAGGGACAATTACTCTCCCCCTGATAAATATAAGAGGAACACCACTTGAAAAAGTGCCTCTTGCCCAGTTAGCAGGGGTATCAGGGGCAGCCGTGACTGAAATGCTACCTGAATCCAGGGGATGTGCCACAGCAGACTCCAAATTCCACCAACCTTTCCCTTGCTAGTGTGGTGTGTGGGTGCTAACACGCACAATGCCAGACAACACGCATGCACACGCGCACACACACAATTCCACATCCTTTTTTTTTTTAACTGGAATTGGCATTTGCGTGCATTTTTTGTTGCTGATGCTTGCCTCTATCTAACCCATCATAATATCCCATCATGCAAGATGGTGGCAAGAAACTGGAACTTAGCAGCAGCAGCAGCAGCAGCAACAACAACAACCTCTTCCAGCTTAGCGACCACAATCTTTGGCAGTGGTGCTGGAGCAGTGATGTCATCTCATAATGAAGAACGGGAATGCTGGGCGGGACTTACGCGTGATTGGCAGCCCGTCCATTCCGTTCCGTGGCTGCCCTGGCCTCGGGGGGGGGCTGCCCTCGGTTGGCACGCCCCAACGCTGCTCGCCCAGGCATCCGGCGCGCCCCCACCCATCCCACCTGGCGAGCAGGCGTCCCACTGAGGCCAGGGCAGCCACGGAACGGAACGGACAGGCAGCCAATCATGCGTACGTTCCGCCCAGCATTCCCGTTCTTCATTATGAGATGACATCACTGTGCTGGAGGCAGGTCACCCCCAGCCCACTCACTGTTCCTTCTTATCTGCTGCCCCATGGTCTTTGCTCTGCTACCAGTGGTTTATCCAGAGAAAATGGAGCCCTGTCCAAACACAGAAAGGGAGATCATGGGGTGGGAAGTCAGCCCTGTCCATCCCACTGAGTGAATTTATTCAGCAGGCTGCAGAGAAGCCGGGAGGGGGAAGAAGCCAGCCCTCTTCTACCAAGTGAATTTATGCAAAAATCCACAGATGCTAAGCTCCTTAAAAAAAATAAATGAAACATAATGTTCTGTACCTGTGATTGGCTGTGGCAGCACCAGGCAACAACAGCCAGTCCTGAAAGCTCCCTCCTGCCTACCAACTAACCAATTGGTACTTATATACCGCTTTTCAGCACAAAGTTCACAAAGCGGTTTACAGGCAAATAGTAATATAATAAAGTTAAATGGCTCCCTGTCCCAAAGGGCGCACAATCTTAAAAAAGGCAGAACACCAACAGCCACTAGAAAGACACTGCACAGGGGTGAAGAGGGACAATTACTCTCCCACTGCTAAATATAAGAGGAACAGCACTTGGAAAAGTGCCTCTTGCCCAGTTAGCAGTGGAAACTAACCTGCTAACTAACTTGCCTAGAAGCAAGTTCCAGGTTTTTCCCTGCAGGCATTTACCTCTTTTTGGCGGTCCCCTGAAACTGGTGCAGAAATGCATCATTCGCCATGATGCAGAAATGCACCACCAGTAGAATATGTGTAAGTCCACACATGGCTCCCCCCCCTCAAGTGGCACCCAGGGCAGATGTCCCCACCTGCCACACCCTAGACACATCACTGTCTGCTGCCCTTCTTCTCTTCTGGAAGCAGGGACATTGTTTCTCCTGACTTTCTTCTTTGTGACCATGCTACTGCTTTATTTGAAAATGGGCCACAGAGCGAAGTCCATGGAGGAGGTTAGCAGAGGCATCTTCAGGCGTGACTGATGAGTGCAGGTGCCACCTGTGCATAAGGCAGCTCACCTCCCCTTGCCTCATGACTAGGCCAGCCCTGATTAGGGGCCTGGCAAAACCAGATGAACTGCAACCGTATTTCTTGCAACAGGTTTTTTTTTTTTAACAGAGACAACCACATGCATAGCAAAATCCCTATCACCACCAACAAAAAAAGACTAGGCAGCATCTCTTTTGTTAAAATTGTAGCTCATTGCCACAAAGATTCTTCTGATCTCTTATGATGCTGATGCCCAATGCTCTATCTTCTGACTTACAATAGTGGACAGAGAGAGTTCTGCTGTCATAAGAGGCCTTACAGAAGCACATGAAATGCATGTGAGCAGCACAGGTGAGTGCTGAAACACCTGGGGAGGGTGGTGGTTCAGGTGGTGGGAGGAGGTGTTTCAGGGCGGGTGGGAGTAGAGACTGGCCAATGATGGGGGTGGGACCAGCAGAGGTCTCCTCCACCAAATCCTATCCTGCATGTCGGACTCCAAAGCCTAACATGGGGCTTCTTGAGTCTGCACCAGTGAACAAGCCGGCACAGTCTCAAGAAACCCCACTGAGCAAGCTGGTGCTTTACTTGGGGTAAATGTCTCCTTACTCCGAGAAGACCTCCAGCCTGCTCACATCCAGTGCAGACTGCAGTAGTAGCCATTTGGAGTGCTGCTCATATGCTGGATAGGATTGGGCCCTGTGATCTTGCTGAACACAACAGGCTTACTTCTGAGCAAAACATTTCACATCATTTTCAAACATCTCTGGTTATTCGTGTCACTGCACCATTCCATGGTTATGGCACGTCATATAGGAGGAAGGGAAATGCATCCTTGCCACAAAGAGCTCACAAGAGGAGAGTCCCAGGGCAGACCAGGAGCAGGCCTACCTTTGTCTCTGGTAGAGCAAATGCCCCAAGCATTTGGGTGGAGCTGGGGGCAGCGGTGATGAGGCGGCATGCCTCTTGCACAGGCAAGCCACAGAAGTGAAGCTTGGCCCTCCTACCTGGCCCTGCATTGGAATAGCTCCAAAAATGGAGGCTGGCGTGGTGTGGGGGCATGGTGTGGGTGGCTCCGGGGGTGGGGAGCTGATGCAGGGGGTGGCTTCCTCGGACCTTGCCCCGGAGTGGAGCCTTAGCTGGGTCCACGACTGGGGCAGTCCAGAGAGGAAGGGTCGGGAGCAGAAGCAAGGAAAGACTGGGAAGAATATGCAGGTATTCCACATTAACAAATTAAATAGCAGTGTATGGCATTCCATTTGAATTTAAAAGGACAGCATCCCTTCCAATTGGACTCCTTACTGCAGCAGTTGGGAAAAGCTGTGTCATTTGTAAAAGCACACTCTAATATTTTTTAGGTGTAATGGGAAGAATGCTAGAAACAAACCCACGGATTGTTGGGTCTTTTTCTGAGAATAGCTGCCAACAACGAGAGAGATACCCTGAGCCGCGGATGTTTGTTTTTCAAAGTGGAAAAATGTGCATTTTTCATCATATGCAATGTGTAATATTTACCATCTCAAGTTAAGATTAGTAAAGCAAGCTTTCATTCTGCAAGCAGAGATTCCTTCTTAGCTATGAAGTTAGGGCTTTCTGCATGGAGTGGAACTACCCTTGCATTTTTGATACTTTCCTAGGAAAGGTACAACCATCTGTATATACAAGCAAATGAAGGTTTAGCCTTCATTTCCGATATTTCTAATTCAGTTTTGTAAAGTCTAATTTTCTAAAGTCGAAACTGCACAAGCTTCTGTTTAGAAGACTTTTTTTTTCCCGGGATAATAAATATTCACAGGTTTGTATCTTGGCAAGCTAGCAAATGATTCCCAGTTAATAATTACTGACTTTTACCCTTCTGTATTTAAGCAATCATTCTCCTGATAATGATTTCCACTAACACATTCGCACATATTGAATAATGTTTGCTTGGGCTGTGTCATCATAAGCATGACATATTTTTCATCTTATAGATTAAGTGCCATCTTTACTGAAACGCTGCCATGCTGTATATTCCCTCTTTCCTTCATTAGCTAGGCATGGGTGGGCAAGCAGGACTGTAAGTCAGTTGCTTTCCCAATGACACAAGGGAGAGGCTGCCTCAATGGATGCCGCTTGCTGTTAATGGGAAGCGGAGCTGTGTGCATCTAGTGGACAAAGCCACTGCCTAAGAGCCTTGCCATTTCATTGACCTTGAAAAGATTAAATGCAATCTTGTTATAACTGCAGGTACAGCCCACTCAATAGTGTAATGGTGACGGAGGGTATATACACAACAGCACCCCGGGATACATGATTTCCTCCCATGATTTTAATCGAGATAAAGTGCGACAAGCAAGGCTAAGTGCCACCTGCAGTAGACAGAGCCATTTTGTACAAAAGAAGAATCACAGGGATTTGGACACCACTTGCCTTTTCCCACTTGTCAAGTGGGGAAAAAAAAAACATATATCTAGGGCATAGGGCGATGGTTCACATTTCTTTAACAGAAAGAATAACATCTTGAGGTTAAATGAAATCTAGTTCTTGGGCTGGATTAGGGGCATATCTAAGCCATTTGCTACCCACTGCAAAGGTTTTGCTACCCACTGCAACGTAGCTCCTTCTGTAGCCCTTTGTAGCTAGCCCCTTCTCTTCCGAGTCACACAAAAAAATTCATCCCCATTCATTCATTTGTTTTGCGTGCTCCCTGAGGCATCTGTTGGGCCTCTGTGAGATACAGGAAGCTGGACTAGATGGGCCTTGGCCTGATCCAGCGGGGCTGTTCCTTTGTTCCTAGTTCCCCCAAACCCAGCAGCAGCGGCTACCTGCTGCACTACACCACTGGGCCAGATGACATAAATCCTTTTCTTCCTGCCCCTGGAATATTCAGCCTGGGAATTGGGGAAGCACAGCTGACTCCAGGGGGGCAGTAAGATGGGTCAGATGCCAGTATTGTAAGGCGAAGGGGGCCAGAGTTCAGTTATAGAGCATGTGCATTGTACACAGAAAATTTCATGCTGAATTTCTGCATAGGACAGAGAAAAAATTTGTGTCTGAATTATCCTGTTCTCCTGGCAGCCAGTCATTCTGACAACACTGAACTACAGGGACAAATGGTCTGACGAGCAGCGCAATCCTACGCTGCCCGTCGCGTCGACGCCACTTCATAGCGTCAATGTGACTGGGTGCAAGCGTTGGTGCTCAGTCCCATTGCTCTTGCACAGAGCTTCTCTCGCATCAGCCGAAGCCAGGCTGGTGCAAGGGAGGCTCTGTGCCGGGGCAGGAGAGCAATTGGCGACAGGAGACAGATTGTGAGTGGGGGGAGTTCAGGATGCGGGCAGGCTTGTGAATCGCCCATAAGGCCAAATCCCAAGCCCGATTGGGGGGCTATGCGGTCTCCTCAGATCTGTGCCTGCTATTTAGCAGGCGGTTTACATGGGTAGAAGATTTAGCCGAGAGGGTTAATGCCTCCGTTTGCCCGAAGAAACAGCTGAAGATCTCAAGGTCGTGAGCTCGGGACTGCCGGAAGTCTCTGAGAGCGGCAGACCTTGCAACTGCGGCTGATTAGAAGCTGAGCTTCAGCTGCCTCGTGGGAGGAGGAGTGTGCTGAAGGTCAGCTGCGTCTCTGGTGAGAGCAGGGAAGCATCAGCCAGCAGAAGACAGACGGGTGGCTAAAGAAAGAAGACTAAATCCAGAAAGGAAGATCTGAATGTGTGTAGTTCTTGAAAGATAGAACATTCTGTAAATTGTAAAAACCTTCGGGTTTATGAATAAAGTCTGCCCATGTAAACCGCCTTGAGTTGCAGTCACTGGAGAAATCTGGTGATCTTAAGAAAGGCGGTATATAAATACATGTATTATTATTATTATTATTAGCTCATCGAGGAGGCTGGAGCCTCCCATAGGGTAAGGGTGTGAACGTGCCCTTGCCACGGGGAGGCTCCAGCCAGATTTGGCACTGGCTGGCCAACCTTGCCAATCCAACACTGGGTAGGACTGCGCTCTCAGTATACAGGAGTTTCCTACGAACTTAAAAGGAGATCCACTGAGAAGGTGTGAGAAGATATTCCAACAAAGACAATGCGGGAGATTTGCTCTATCTACATTGCTTTTGCTTTCCCAGGTCAACCTGTCTTTTATTTGCACCTTGAGGATTATGGAAGACCACTGGCAGGCTGATGTCCAGCAACCCCCCACATCTCAGAAGGTGGTGGGTGGGTGCAGGGTGAGGGCATTCCCCACCCATCTACTGCTTCTCCCAAGCCACCATTGGAGGCAATGAGTTTAACTGGCCATCCATGCACTACATTCATGGAACCTTTTGGCATCAATGCTAACCACAGGAAGCCCTACATGTTGCAGACGATCCTGGGGCACATTAGGGCACAAACACAGCTCACGTGGGATGCTGGCCAGACTTGCTGAGCCTTAGAGAGACCCAATGTCAGCTGAAAGACAACTAAAGCCAGGTGGGGGCTGGATGGAAGGAAGGGGAGGCTCTTTGTGGACACCTGCCTGTCAGTGGTACACAGAGTGCAACATGGTATCCACCACATGAAGGAACCATTGTCAGTGACGGATATTCATCTTGTCAGCTTGCCAATCATACAGCAGAACTAAGGGGTCAGCAATCAATCACTGAGCAATTTTGAAACAAGACGGAGGGGGAAACAAGCTTCTGGATCAGCAGCTTCTGGATATCTGCCTTTACAGGAATGGAAACCTCATTCTGAGGCTATTTAAATCTGCGGGTTTTTTGAGCGCAACATTTACAGATATTATGTAAAAATGCATCACAAGTTTCAATTATTATTACTGTTAATAAAATATGTATATTCTGCCTTTTCCTGTCCCAATAGGGAAGTGCTAGATGCAGCTAACATCATATTAAAAACATAAAACAAAATACAATAATAAACTCAAATTTACACAAAAAAATCAGTAACAAATTTCCTACAGAAGCAGTCCCCAATTAAGCAGCAACAAAAATCAGGTCCTTAAAGCTGAATGAAACACACACACACACACACACACACAATCTTCAGTCGTCATTGCAGGAACAGTGGCAGAGATGGAAATAGCCTCGTGACCTGGGGCAAGGATTTCCACAGACTCAGTGCCACTACAGAGAAGGCCTTCTCATGCACCATCACCAGGTGCATTTCTGCCAGCAATGGGACACACAAGAAGGCCCTCTCAGTTGCTTTTGAGGAGCAGGCAGTTTCATATGCAGTGGCGTTGCCAGGGGGTGTGAGGGGTGCAGACACACTTAGGGGGTGTTTGACACCATTAGTGGCCAGAATTGTGAAAAAACGTGGTATTTTTTAATAATACCATCATGCTATATATCATCTGATGTGTACTTTAATGGAGAATGCAATGAAATGAACCACACTGAAATATCTGTATTCCATCAAAAGTTATAGCCAAATAACTAGAACAGGAAAATGCAACTGCCTTATGTAACAAAAAGTGGATTTCTTTAACTCAGAACTGACCAAGGAAACTGTTTGTTCCAAGAGCCAATGAAGTGTTGGAACAAACAATGAAGTGTTGGAAGCAGAGAACAAATACCAATGCCCCGTTACCTCCAACAGACCTCCAGCAGACAGCATTTCCCCTCAGGATGCAGTGGAGCCTATAATGGCACCACTGTACTGGCACAGGGGAATTGAGTTAGGATTGGACTGTAAATCTGCAATGCAAGACAACGTTCAGTAGGAATGGAGGGGAGAGTCTCTTGACCAAACTCAAGGACAGGAAGGGGAAGCACAATCTTAAGCAGCGCCAACATAATAAGGCCGACATAGCAGGGCCATATTTATTTATTTATTTATTTATTTATTTATTTGATTTTTACCCCGCCTTTTTGCCTGGAGGCACTCAAGGCGGCCTTACAATATAAAAAGACACAATATACAATTAACATTAAAAAAAACAATTAAAAACAATATTAAAAACAATACAATCAAAAAAATTAAAACAGATACAATTTAAAAAACAACACGCCCAGTGGATCATAAAATCAACTATAAAAATACACAAACCAGCCAGCCAGCCAGCCTGTCAACAGTTAAAAGCCCAGCAGGAGGCAGCAGCAGCTCAGCATCACCACCCTCATCGCCGCCCACTGTGCCGCCTAGTTACACCCCTGGCATGCCTCTGCACGCCCCCAGCATGCTCCTGTGCTGACCGAGCACCGCCGACACTCAACCGGTGCAAGGCCGGCGCTAATAGTCTCAGTGACGCTCATGCGCTGATGCTGATGCTTGCGCTGGTCCAGCACCCGACTTGCCGGAGCAGATGCGCTGGATGGCACGTTTATGACAGCGCTGGACCGGCGCAACAGTGTAGCGCCAGCACAAAGCCGGTATAGGATTGCACTCTGAGAGAGGTTCAGGGGAGGGAAGTTGAAAGCTGTGCACTGGCAACAGCGCTAGTTAGTGTGCAGGGGAAGAGGTGGCAACGGTGGCCACAAGGCCTGATGCAAAGTGTGTGTCTGAAACAGGATGCTGGAAGCTGAGGGTGAGGCAAGAGTGAGCAAATTGCACACAAGTTCTCTCTTCTCATTTGGGGTCAGCTCACCTTCCCGAGTCCGCAGAGTTCTTCACGAACGTCATCTGGCAGATCACTGCAAGGCTGACTGAGAGAGTCTGCTGTGACCCCCATTTTACAACGCTCGGGCTAGTGGCTTGTCGAAACAAATCTGCAGTTGACATTTCAATTGAGCTGAACCTGGATCAATAACGCAGAGCCTGTTTTAAATGAATATGATATGGTTTGCCCCTGCACCCAACATGTTAGAACCTGGTTTCTGTTTGTAAGAAGTTGGTTTCTGTTTAAGGTTTTTAAATGCAATTTCGTCCCTTCCAGGAAAGTATATACTGTACATGCAAATTTTGAAGTCGTCCTGAAAGAATCTCCAATTAGAAACCTGGCAGCTCCACCCACCTAGCGATTGAGGTCAGTTTCTTTTCTTTCCAAAGTAAGCTTTTTCTTCTATACATCTGTCAATCAGAGCAGTGAGGCATATTGGTTTACATGAGCCCGATCAGTCCGTGTTTGGGATATACAAGGGCGCAATTAAACAAACAAGCAAGTGATTCTTGTTTAAACAGAAGGAAGATTAGAAACACCTGACAGCTAAAATAACCCCATGGTTGACTTCACTGAGCTACGAGAAAAGGAGCAAATTTTCAAGCAAAGTTAAAAATAATGACTGTAAAGCAGTGCAATATATACACATCTCGATGTGTATAATTTGCAAGTTTACCAAATTCTAATTCATGTTTACATTTTGTAACATTGTTTATCATACAGTTTTTCCTGTTGTTGTTGCCATTGCTGCTTTGCAAGTCAACCTCTGCAAATGAAGTGTCCAACACTACATAGCTCATTTAGTTACATACAAAAATAAAATAAAATTGATTGATTAGAAAGCTCCGTTCCTCAAGCAAGTCATGGTGGGCTGGTGTGACTTGTAAACATGTGAAAAGCCATGATGGGTAGGTACAGTCTGAATTAGCTGGTTGCTCATTACAAGAGCCGGGAAAGAATTTTTTGCTGTTATCCAAATTGGCCGTGGATGGCGTTTCTTTCACCTACCCCAGACTGGCAAGAGTGTGTTCAGTAAGTTTCATGTTTTTAAAATAGGTCACTTGTGTTTAATAACATGGCCCAAGTTGAACCGAAGCCACAGTTCATTGCGGGTTTCATCTAGTGCAGTGTTATTCAAACTATAGGTTGAGATACACTGATGTCAGGTGGGTCGTAAAAACTAGGAGCAGCCATCTTGGAAATTCCAAGCCATCTTCCTATTGTGAGTGTTTACAGTTTGAATTTTCAAGTGAGGGTTTTTTTTTTAAATTGTTTTTAGTTCAGTGCTTTTACATAATATTTTGCCCTAACCTTGCTTTTTGTCAGGGATGTTTCATGTTTGTACAATTGCTGCAGTCCAAGAATGCCAATTTGCATTTTAGGAGTGTCATTTTATTACATCACACTGACAGCACTTTCTGCTTGATGATGTCACTTCCTGCCACATCACTTCCAGATAATGACATCACTTATGGTGGGTCCCACCATGAGTGCCATTCTAAAAAGTGGGTCCCAGTCTAAAAAAGTTTGAATACCACTGATCTAGTGGTTTCATGGTGGGATGCCAGAGGCAGGGGAGTGGCAGCGAGATCCAAATATCTGGTTGTCTGGTGTGTTCCCTGAGGCATCTGGTGGGCCACTGTGGGATACAGGAAGCTGGACTAAACGGTAATTGCAGTAATTGCAATTACTAGTAATTGCAGTCATCTATTTACATGAATATTAGTTCCCAGGGACTTAGCACAGTCCACTGTGAAATGATAACTATACCCATGATCGCAGATGGCAAGGCAAATAAAGGGCTGGTTCCATTCTCAGTGGCTTGAATTTAATGAGAAAAACTAGTTTTTTGCTGTTTTTTTTAATGTGGGGTACACTACTAATGGGGCAAAACATACCCCTTCTCTAAACATGGGAGTCACTGGAAGGTGCCTTTCTCTCAAATGCAGAAATACACTTTCTTTCACTTGGGCACCGTATGGCAGAGGGAGAAAATCAGCATCCACCACCACTTCGCAGTGTGAGGCTCAGCCACTCTTGAGAATAACATCTCAGCTAGTGTGCAATATGAGCACATTGTCGCCATCATAGCATTGCTATTAGCCCTTCTCCAAAACAGAAAGGCCCAAGGCATGGGCCTCCCCCTGATTCTGAGGAGGCGGTTGAGGTTCTGGATCGCTGTCTGGAGGCAGTTGGGGGCTGGATGTGGGCGAACAAGCTGAAATTAAATCCGGATAAGACAGAGGTGCTTTTGGTTCGGAAATCCACAGCTCGGGTATTGGACTATCGTCCTGCTCTGAATGGGGTTGCACTTCCTCTGAAGGAGCAGGTTTGCAGCTTGGGGGTTCTCCTGGATCCACAGCTACACCTGGAGTCTCAGGTGTCAGCGGTGGCCAGGGGAGCCTTTGCTCAGCTTCGGCTGATCCGCCAGCTGCGACCGTACCTGAGCTGTGCGGACCTGGCCACAGTGACCCACGCCCTAGTGACATCTAGATTAGATTATTGCAATGCGCTCTACGTGGGGCTGCCTTTGAAGACGGTCCGGAAATTACAACTAGTACAGAACGCGGCGGCTCGGGTGGTTGCTGGGGCACGTCGGTTTGACTCTGTCGAGCCGTTGCTCCGGCGACTACACTGGCTGCCGGTTCTGTTCCGGGCCCAATTCAAGGTGCTAGTTTTGACTTTTAAAGCCCTTTACGGCTCGGGTCCGGGGTATTTGAGGGACTGCCTCCTTCCATATAATCCTACCCGTACTCTTAGATCATCTGGGGGGGCCCTTTTGACTGTGCCGCCACCAGGAGAAGTGAGAGGGGCGGCGGCCAGGAAGAGGGCCTTTTCGGTGGTGGCCCCCCAACTTTGGAACACCCTCCCCTTCGAATTGAGAACAGCCCCCTCTTTGTTAACTTTTTGGCGGGGGCTGAAGACCTTTTTATTTCAAAAAGCTTTTTAACTGTTGACAGGTTGGCTGGTTGGCTGGCTGGTTATACTTTTATATTTTATGATCCACATGGCTTGTTTTAAACTTTGTTTAATTTTTTGTTTTATTGTATTTTAATATTGTTTAAATTGTTTTTAATGTTGTTTTTATATTTTTTATTGTTGTAAATGCCGCCTTGAGTGCCTCGGGCAATAGGCGGGGTATAAATTCAATAAATAATAATAATAATAATATAACAAAAAAATATAGCAATGAAATAGCAATGAAAACACGGCAAAATCACTCAAATATTTATATACCGCTTTTCAACAAAAAGTTCACAAAGCGGTTTGCAGACAATAATAATAAAGTTAATCTGCAAAAAAATAACACAATTTTAAAATATCATGTCTCTCCAAATATCTTCTGGAAAAGGAAGATATGCAAACCAACCACTGAATGCAAGAAGTTTTAGAACTCTAGTGCCCAGCATACTGACCCACACTCTATACTGATAGAGGACCCAATCCTATTCAATTTTCCAGCACTGATGCAGCTGTGCCAAACAGGTCATTCATTGCATCCCGCAGTTGGGGGGGGGGGTTGGAGTCACAGGAGTCTCCTCAAAGTAAGAGAAGGTTTGCTCCCTTATCTCGGGTCTGCACTGCAGCTCCATGGGTGCAGGAAAGGTGGATAGGATTGGGCCCACAGTGTCCTAAGATGCATCAGCACAATCCAATAGGACTTGATCTTAAATCAGTGTTTGGTGGCTGTCGTGCTGTGTTCTAAACGCATGTGTTCTATTCTAAATGGATATGAGACATCACCTTTGATTAACAAAATACAATAAAAGCAACCAACCTTCTGGACACGACCATTCCGAGAACCTCAAACATATACCTGTAATTACTGTATGTTTTGTATTGGGGCAAAAAAAATAAATCAAAACTTCACGTAAGGCTAATGGACTCTGAGCTGTCTGTGGTGGATCAGAACAGAGATCTTAGAGTGCTGGTGGACAGCTCAATGAAAGTGTTGAGCCAGTGTGTGGTGGCTGTGAGGAAGGCCAATTCCATACTTGGGATCATTGAAAAAAAGGGGATTGAGAATGAAATGGCCAATATTATTATACTATTGTATATATTGAGAGTAAGGTCACATCTGGAGTATTGTGTACCGCCACATCTCAAAAAGGGCATAGTGGAACTAGAAAAGGCGCAGAAGAGAGAGACCAAAATGATTATTGGGCTGGGGCCCTTCCTTATGAGGAAAGGCTACAGCGTTTGGGGCTCTTCAGTCGAGAAAAAAGGCCCTGGGGGGCATAATTGAGATGTACAAAGTGATTCAGGAGGTGGATAAATTGGATAAAGGGATGTTCTTTGCCCTCTCTCACAACATCATAACTAGGGGACAGCCTCTAAAATTGGCAGTGCAATCCTAACCTGGCATTGAGCTGATGCAGTTCTCTTGCGCCAGCACAAATGTGCTGTAAGGCGTGTCTGTGCCGCGGATTCGGTTGCTGGGTCGGCACAAGCAGCAGCGCTGCTACACGCGTCGGCTGAGCTGGTTGAGCACTGGCTTAGCTCTTCTGGCTCAGGGCCACGCCAAGGGCATGACAGAGGTGGGCGGGAAGCATAACAGGGCGGTGCCATGAGCAGAGATGGGGATGGAGTGGGACACGGACATATCTACCCCCCCCCCCCATCGCCAGACTGGTCGGGCCCAATTCAGACCTCCCCTGGCCACCTGGACTTGCACCTGCTATTTTGCTGGTGCAAATCTGAGCAGCCCCTTAGGGCTGGCTGGGGCTTACCCTGGGGCAAGGGAAAAATTTCCCCTTGCCCTACGCTGAGCAGCTGCTGCCTCCTAACATAGGTAGGAAGCAGCACAGGTGAGCCGGCCTGCCTATTCCAGCAGAGTAGGATTGCGCACTGTGTGTTGAGAGAGTTAGAACAGATAAATGGAAATAGTTTTTTACCCAGTAGGTAATTAATCTGTGAAACTCCTTGCCACAGGATATAGTAATGGTATCTGGCCTGGATGTCTTTTAAAGAGTTCTGGTCAGATTTCTAGAACAAAGGTCCATCACAGATTACAAGCCTTGATGTGTAAATGCAGCCTCAGAATGTCAGGTGCAAGGGTGTGGCAACAGGATGCAGGTATCTTCTTGTCTTTTGTGCTCCCTGAGGTATCTGGTGGGCCACTATGAGACACAGGAAGCTGGACTAGATGGGCCTTTGGCCTGATCCAACAGGGCTCTTCTTATGCCCTTATGTATACATTTTCCTGAATAGTACTATAAAATGCTTATTGTTATTGGCAAGGGGTGTATGTGAAATGAAGAGCTTGTATATTTCCAGGACCCTGGAAATTTACATGTTAACATCATGTTAACATAGGTTTGCCCAAGTGTCTGATTTTACAAGTGCATTCCTTCAGTGCATTAAAGTTTAGACAGAGCTACAAATCCTAACCTTCAAGAGAATGTCCACAGTTGCCACAGAACCTGATGTCTATCAGGCTAGCAAACTCATTTGAATTAATTGCTTTGCCCTTGTGTGTATTTATATTGTATCTTATGCATTCAGATCTCTTGCATACAAGTCCAATTTGCCAGAGGAAAAAAAAATTACATAAAACCCACATTTGCATAAGCATTGGAAACAAATGGGATTAGCATACAGACTACAAGAGATGCATTCAAAAACAGTTAACTGTATTTTGGTGATCTAAAGCTGTCAGCAAATGAGCAACTAATTTTCAGATGCAGCTCCATTTGGATCATATTCAAGTGTCTTTGTGCTGAAAAGGAAGCTGTCTCTTCTGATTATTTTGTATTCAGTTGGCCTTTGTAGTTTGGAAGAAGCATGTGCAGCAAGGTAATTCCCTCTCCACCCTCAATTTTGGGCATAATTTTTTTTTTTAAAAGAACCACCACTCTCTTGTTTCTATTAATTGCAGAGGTTTCTACTTATTGTTCTTGCAGACTAGACAAAATGCCTGTCAGGATGATGGACAGAATGTGTGCGTGAAGGGCGGAATTCTGCACAGCAACCATGGTAGTAATATAATCCTTGCAGCGTACACAGCGTACACAGTCTCTTACCACAGAGTTGACGGTAGACAAGTTTTGCTGGCAGTTGAATTATGTCCCTAAGAGCTCAATCCTAACCTGGAGATAGGCCGGCATAGTTAGGCCAGCAAAGTTTGGCCACTGTAAAGGCCAGGGGTCAGGGAACTTTTTTACCTTTTACCCCAAAATATATTTAGATATGCCGATGTTACCCCCTTGACGTTACCCCCCCCCCCCGCCAGAACAAAAGAAAAAAAATTACATATTGGAACCCATTGCTTTTTATTTGATTAATTAATGAGCTTAATTAATGCTATGTAAATATGAAGTTGTAAAGAGTTTGGGTACATCTGCAGACCTTGAGAGAATAGAATTCAACCCTTCTGGGTTACAACAGGTTTTTTTTTTACAACAGGTTTAGGTGCTTGGACTTAAGATTTCTCTCTATAATGAATTCAGATTGGGGCTGGCTGGCTGGCTGGCTGGCTGGCTCTCTCTCTCTCTCTCTCTCTCTCACACACACACACACACACACACACACAGAGAGAGAGAGAGAGAGAGAGAGAGAGAGAGAGAGAGAGAGAGAGAGAGAGAGAGAGAG
>JAJKFI010000045.1:2565187-2604690 GCA_029204185.1 Lerista edwardsae
AGAGAGAGAGAGAGAGAGAGAGAGAGAGAGAGAGAGAGAGAGAGAGAGAGAGAGAGAGAGAGAGAGAGAGGTTTCTATTCTGCAAACACTAGGCAATTTACACTAACTCACAAACCAATTATTTGCTTTTTCTACATGACCCATATGGAAATAAAGTCCTCACAGTAAAATGATGAAGGTGAATTTGGAAGAGATTTTTTACCCAAGTCCACATGACATAATGTCTTCTCTACGGTCCTGGTGGTACTTTCTATGTAGTACTGACCGTCATATGGTGACTGTGTTGGCCTGAATGAATGTTTCAAGTGTTTGGGTTTAATAGAAATTGATAGGCAGCTGAATCCTATCAGGCCCTAGCTCCAGTGCTGTAGCCCCAGCACTGACACTTGCAGCACAATCCTATACCCCGTTGTGCCGGCGTTGGCATCGCTCAGTTGGTGCAGGGCCGCCATGAGGGCATTCCAGGGGCGTAACTGGGCTGCGCAGTGGGCGGAGATGGCGGTTGTGATGCCGTAATGCCGTATCCTAAAGCCCGTCCCGGGCCAGGGCAGTCCCAATTTGTGCCGCTTCTGTGCATGTTCCTCTGCGCCTGCAGGAGCAGATCCGAGCAGATCCATAGGGTCAACCGGGGCTTACGCGGGTGCAAGGGGAGAACCTCCCCTTGCCCTGAATATTGCGGTTGCTGCCTCCTAATGGACTGTAGGGTACAGCCCTGCTGTGTTGGCTGTACTAGGCCGGCATACTATAGGAGTGCGCCCTGGGTGTCACAAATGTGCCAAAAGGTATGGTTGTGACACCCTGGAAGTAAGTAACTCAGGTGGGAAGGCCTGTGCCACTCTGTTGATGCCACAACGGGCCACTGGTAGAGAGATATGCACCAAGTGGCTTGGGGGCATGGCAAGAGTGGTGGGAGGGCATGGGAGAGGTTTCCTGAGTGGAGGGAGAGAGGGAGAAACAGGGGAGGGGCAGGTCCAGGAGGAATGTGGCACATGCCAAGGCCTCCTCCGCTGAATCCTATCCCCCATGTCATGCTCAGAAACCCAACGTGGGGCTTCTCAAGTCTGTGCCAGCAAAACAGCTGACGCAGACTTGAGAAGCCCCATTGAGCAGGCTGGGGCTTTACTCAAAGTAAGATCTTCAGCCTGCTCAGTCCTAGGACTGTTTGGATCACTCTCGGAGTCAGGGAGGATGGCGCATGTCTATGTGCTGGCCTTTCTATCTCCAAGAGTGGTCCAAACATATTTTATGGTGTCCCTTGTGCTGGCCAAACTTTGCTGCTTAGTTTATGCTGGCCTAACTCAGTTTAGGGTTGCACGCTCTGTGTGTGTGGGGGTGTGTGTGGGGGTGGGGGGGTGGGTGCTTTACTCATGCTTAAGAGAACTGACACTTAAGAGAACTGACATATGATGAATGGATTCTATTCACTCACCTTGTGGGAGAGGAGGCAACCTAAGCTGGTTTTACTCTATTTGCCTGGCCCAGCACAGGCAGCATGCATTATACACATAGGATTGAAAGGAATTTACCGTATATTGTATTACTGTATGATATAATTCCCTTTCCATCCCCTGCACGTAACACATCACACTTTATCACTGTCTTCAAATTGCATTTTCCAGCATTAATATACTATTTGTTTTGGTTCCTAATTACCTGCTCAATCAGCATGTCATATTTGTTCCCCCCATCCCTGTAATTATATTCCAAATCAGTGTGACACTCGATATTGACCTTTATTTTTAGCTTTTCTCTTCCCCTCCCAGAAAGGAGGGTGAATACAGTACTTATTTATAAACCATGAAAAGCGAGTTTGTGAAAATATTGATTTGGCGTCTTTAAAAAGCAGCAGGCTGGCAGGCAGCAACTCGAAGTGATCACTGGCAATTAGCAGGGCACATTTTTCACTGCTAAACCTTGCCTTTACCTTCTAATTCTATTACTGCATTGGTTTCGCTCTGCCCATAAAGCCCTGTGTTTGTGGCAAGAAATCAGCTATCTGTAAAATTTAATGAAACCCAGGGATAAAAATTGATTTAGCCAGTTTTTGAAACAAGGCAGTAGCATAATTGACATCAGGTGCTCGGAAAAGTTTTAAATAAGTTCCTTTAAAGGGAATAAAAAACACCCACGTACCATTAGTTGTTTAATTGTTAATTAAATTGTTGTCTTTTCTTGGAAATAACAAAATTTCACCCACAGAGTCAAAATCGGCAGTTATCTGTACAGTTATAGCAATGTCTTTTTGAAAATAGGAGCTTTTAAAAGGGGCTCTCATTATGGTTGAGTGCAAATCAAGGTCAATTTCATATGTTATTGATTCTCAGTCAGAAAACACACATATTTTGTAGCATTGCAATGACACAGTATTCCTTCATTGGGCTATAGGCATATTGATCAAGAAGACGGTACAAGCACTGGCATCCTGACTAATGCACAAACATTGAAATGCATCAAAATTCCTGGTTATGATGATGAAGGATTCACCCTGAATGGCTGCATGACTGCTTGCTAAGCTCATATGCAGCTAGGCTAAACATTGCTTGGGAAAGTGGATCAATCTTTATAGAGGAGACAGGTGGTTGCAGTGGCTGGGAAGTAGCCAATGACTAATGTTTAGCAGAGGGTCACTATTGGGGCAATCTCTGAATCCCCCATGGTAAGTGGTGGGGGTGCCATGGGGGCTCAGGGCAGAGCTTAGCCCCAAAGCCCTCAGTAAGCTGGCCCAGTAAGTCAGGGGTCAAGCCCTCAGTAACTATAAATTGGTTGGGTGAACATTTGGAAAAAACTCACCAACTTAGAGTCTATATACATTAATAGGGGGCTCTACTGATAGTGCTTTTAGATACTTTTTATCAGGGATGAGCGCTCAAGTATTGACTCCGGCCGGGCTGCTGGGTCAAGCACTTTGCCGTGTGTGTGCTCATGCAGGTACTTCACAGCCAGCGGCACACCTCGGCTCGTACCTACGCCTGCCATTTCAATGCATGCAAAATACTCCTTCAGTGGTGCAAAGAGGTGGCAGTGGTGGCACTGACTGGAAGGAACACTCCAGGACCAGCCCCGTGGGCGTCCCACTTGGAACCCAAGGAGTGGATTCAGAAGACGGCCAAGAGCCTTTTTTTGTTTGCAGCACCGCAGAGGATAAGCCTGGAGACCCGGGCCCATGTAGCTTTGACACACCTTTGTAGTGGATTGGAAAACCAAAGATGCTTTCTGGACCTGTGCACCACAAATGGTCATCTTTAGAATACGGAATTGGACTTTGTGATGATGGTCTGACTCTGGACCTTTTTCAGCTTGGCTCTCCGACTAAAGTCCCTCCAATACTCCTTAATTCCACCGCATTTATTTTTACAGCTCCTCCTGCCTGGATGGAGACCTCAGAAGTCTCGTCAACCATGATAGCGTAGCGTTTGGCCTGGCCCAATGGCCTAAAGAGCACGGGACGTGGTGGCTCATTATCTCACGGCCGACCGGGTCAGACGGGCAGTGCCCCATGCAGGGTTTGTGGAGGTAGTGCACAGCAGCTACTAGTAACTACGTCTGCCATAGTTGCATGATGCATCCCCTCCTTGTCCGTTCCTCAATCACTCCAAGTCCCAGCCTCCTTGGGCTGGGCACCTAGTCATGGCCAAGCACTCAGCCACCCACCTTTGTGTCCTGGGCACCTGTCATTCCTACATCAGCTGTCGCAGCATCCTCTCCTCCCTGTCCTGCCAGTGTTATGCGTGCAAAGCGGTTCGTCAGCGGTGCCAAGTGTTCCTTGAAGGGGGCAAACAGATGGCGGATACGCCTGCTCACAGCTTGCGGCCAGCCCCTGTGCAGCCCCTGCTGGAAAATCTGCCTTGGTCATCACCCTTCTTTGTTTCACTCTTGCACTGCCCCTCCATCCATGGATGAGCTCAGCTGTGCAAATGCTCCTCGAAGGGGTGTGTGTGAAGAGATGGCGGAAACGCAGCTCCACAACTTGCCCACAGCTTCCGGCCAGCCCCTGCGCAGCCCCTGCTGGAAAATCCGTAGTGGGCTGGACGGAGATGAGCCTTCTTTGGTGCACTCTTGCAGTGCCCCTCCATGGGAGACCTGGGCATTCCTGCTGCAGCTGCCACTTTTGGACATCCTTGCTGGCAGAGCTGATGACCCTTTTTTATTTCACTCCTGCAGGCTGCCGATGCCCCTCACCCCCTCCATGGGAGGGGTTGGGCTGGGCAGCCACAGCCGGGCCACGCACTCTGCCATGTGCAGGTCCTGCACCCCTCACCATTGTCTCTGCCACTGCGGATGGCCTCTCCTCCCTGTCCATTCCTCACTCATTAGTAGTCACTACATCCTTCAGCAGTATGCCTCTGCCAGGCTGGCATCTTCACCCCCTTGCCCTGCCCGCCACGTCAAGGCACCCACTGCTGCAGAATTACTTTGACTGCAGACAGTTTTCTGTGAGAAAACTCAGTGAGCGTGTCCTGCACCCCTCATGAGTACATTGCCGGCACAGTTCCTCACTACCACGTCAAAGTCCCAGCCAGGAGCCAGCACACTATCCAACAATTAGAATGAGATGAGAACACATAACCCACCGCACTTTGCTATTTTAATTACATCAAGAAAGTTAGGGGGGGAAACCCAAAACCCACCCACTCCTAATCCTTGCTTTAGAAGGACTCGTCATGACCTTCAGGTCATGAAGGACTCGAAGGACTTCAGGGCTGTAAAAGTAGATGGGGGCAGAATTGATGCAGACACTATCTGTGTTCAATAGATTGTGCACATGATTTGTGTTAGAGGCACTTTGCCAAGTGGTGCTCCTCTTATATTTAGCAGGGGGAGAGTAACAGTCCCTCTTCACCCCAGCACAATGTCTTTTCTAGTGGCTGCTGCTGCTGGTGTTCTGCATTTTTTTTTTTAAAGATTGGGAGACCTTTTGGGACAGGGAGCCAATTTAACTTTAATTTTTTTGCCTGTAAACCGTTGTTAACTTTTAGTTGAAAAGTGGTATATAAATACTCTTTGCTTGCTTTGCCTGCTTATTTAATTTGAAGACGGTGTTTTCTTGCTGTGTGGGCGTGGCCTGACGTGGCGACGTTGACATT
This sequence comes from Lerista edwardsae, assembly GCA_029204185.1. NCBI lineage: Eukaryota > Metazoa > Chordata > Lepidosauria > Squamata > Scincidae > Lerista > Lerista edwardsae. The sequence continues at coordinate 2,570,272 of JAJKFI010000045.1, forward strand.
GGGGGCGTGGCAAGGTCGACATCAGGAGTGTGGCTTTCGGCACCCCTAATGCTGAAATCAAGTCGGCACCGCTGGAGATGGGCAAGCCATTAGGCGAATCCTAGCAATCACACAGGCTCCATTGTTACCTGGGAGGAGGAAGCCTCTGAATGACAGGTACAATGGGACTACTTCTCAGTAGAGCTGCAAAGGATTGGGTCGTAAACCTCCCAGCTGCTGCACATGACCCTGCTCCCACTTGCTGCTTCTGCCCCCTGATGTTGTCTGACCCACCCCTCCCACCATGCCCAGTCCCTTTCACCCAGTCTGCGCACTGGTGTGCCTGACCAACTGCTGCTGACTTCACAAAAGACTCTGACTTGAGTCAAAATGACTCAGAACTTTCAGAGAGGGCATGCTGCCCGAAGCACGCACTAAAACCTGTGCACAAGTCAAGTTGTGAGGGTGGAGAGGTGAGACTCACTGTTGTGCCAAGTTCCCACCCCTGCTTTTTTTAGCAGGGATATTCCTCTTCCTTAAGGATTCTTTAAGAAATCTTGTTTTACTGTTCTCTGTGTTTGCCACAGGATCACGGAAATTTTGTTGTGTTTCAAAAGCTTTAGCTATGTCTTTATTTATATGAGTTATTAGAATATTAAGTGTACAATGCTCTTGCACCTTTGTTTTATCCTTTTGTACTATGAACAGGAGCACACTATGGGGGAAGTGTGGAAGTATGCAGGTGCCACAACGTGTCATGTAGGCGGCCTCTCCCACTCGCCCTTGCGTCGCGATGGCAATGTGCTGTGTGTTGCCATTGCTGCCCAGAATGGCTCTGATGGCGTGTGGGAGGAGCTGCTCACATGGTGTGTTGTGGAACTTGCAGTACTTACTGCACTGTCCCCTCTACTGACTAGGACTACAGCAACGCATTTGAAGAAAACCATCCCGTCTTATCACGGGAAATCTGCCATTGTTTTTTTCACATCTCTTTCAGGCAGACAAGAGATTCCTTTCTCTTCTCATTACTTTCTAGATTTCCCACTTTATCAGTCAGTCTGCCTTGTCTCTTTTGTTTATTGGAACTGTCACTGAACTTTGCCCACAGCAAATTGTTGGTGTGAATTGGGATGATTCCGAATTTGCAAGCAAAACTTTGGAGGGAATTTGACTGAAATAGTCAAGCCTCACCTCAAACAAAATGACACGGTAAATCTGGAAGTTGGTACTCAGATGGCGTATTCAATGAGGCTGCAATCCTAGACATTTACGCTTCAGAGTAAATCCCATTGAATTCAGTGGGGCTTCCTTCTGAGTGGACATTCATAGGATTGCACTGCTATACAAGAAGATTTCACAGTATGTCTACATATTCCAATTCACATTTTTCCACCACAGCTTTCCAAAATTAGCCTTGTTTGAGTTTTAGGTATTTAAGGTCTCTTAGTGGTAGCCTGTCAAGAGCTAAGCGGAAATAATAATTGACAGCCTAATCCTAAACTGCCCGAGGGCCAGAGGCATAGTGGTAGCCATATGGCTATCACTGCAACCTATCAGTTATGGGCAGGTGCTGAAGGCACCTCAGGAGAAGGGGATGTTTGTCCCCTTCCCCTGGGTAAGGATGCAGGACTCCTAGTGGGTCTATTCATGTCTGCCCTCCTATTTAGCTCACATAGATGTGAGGATAGTATCCAGCAATAGAGGCCACTGCCAGTACCCCCAAATCCGCCCCCTCCATGCCCAATCACGCCATCCCGGCCCCCCAGAAAGCCTGCAACACACACAATGCTGTACTCACCGTCTGCTGGCAGCATGTTGCTCCTGGCATTGGGCCAGTCCTGGAAGTGCCTTACTGCACTTTTATAATGCCAGCACCAGCGGAATACTCTATTGGACCCTCAATATGATGTAGCAGGAGCCAACAGGAGTAAAACAAGGTCAACGTTCTCAGCATTAAATATTTTCCAGGAAATAATGTTCCTGCCCCAAGCCCCACCTCCTAAAGAATTACTATTGCCCTAGAAAAAAAAAATGTCATGGGTGACATGTTATATTACGAACCACATTATTCATAGGATGAGAACTTTTACTGATATGAAAATCAGTAAAGTGAAGTGATACTGTGCATCAGAGCTATAGAAGGAGCCAACTTTTTGCATGTTGTCCTGAAAGAATATTACCCACTCCCTATATTTTGCTTAAGCAATTCTCCCTCTACTACTGAATGTGTAATCCTAACCTGGAGTTAGGCCAGCAAAGTTTGGATGGCACAAGGGACACCGTAAAGGTATGTTTGGACCATTCTTGGAGAGAGAGGTCAGCACGCAGACGTGCACTATCCTCCCTGACTCCAAGAGTGGTCCAAACGCGATTTACAGTAGCCCTTGTGCCAGTCAAACTTTGTTGGCCTAACTGTGCCGGCCTAACTCCAGGTTAGGATTGTGCTCTAAATCAGAGCCTGCATTTTTCTAAATAGTGGTGCAATAGCTCTCCGAAGGTTCTGTAGCAGAGACCTCACAAACAGATACGTCATTTCAAACAGCATTTTTTTATTGCTATCACAGTGACATTATGCCTTTGTTCAGCAGAGCACTTGGGGCCATCCATCCATGAGGCCCACTGACACTGTCACCTGAGGTAGCAGATTGGTGGGTAGCACCCATGTCTCCCTCCCTCCTATGTTCCACTGCCCCTCCTTTTCCTTCCATACCCATGATTGGAAAAAGAAGAGGGGGACAGAAAGGAAGAAGAAATGCGGAAGGGAGGAGAGTGTTGAGCTAGAACATTAGAGAGAGGGAAGAAAAGAGGCTGGTGTATCATTTGATAAGGGAGGACAGAATTTGGCATGCAGCCAGGAATCAGTACTTGGACTGGCCCTGGCAAAATCCATTGCATCATCCCATTCTATCCCCACAGGAATCCTATGATTAGGTCAGTGGTTCTCAAAAGTTTTTGACTGGTGGCTCCTTTAACCTATTGGCCCATTGCCTGAGGCTCCCCATCAGGGCTACAATCCTATAGCGTGGAAGGATTTTCACATAGATTCCGCAGTTTCCATGGCTGGTTTCCATGGCACCCGAGAGAGCCACAGCTCAGTTTGGGAATCACTGGCTTAGGCTTAGTAGCTTGCTTAAAGTAGGTCCTTCGAAACTGAGCAGGGATGTCAACAGTGGTGGGATTCAGGGGGTTCGCCCAGGTTCTATAGAACCAGTTGTTAAATGGCCGGGCCCCGCCCACTCGCTGACCTCGGCTGGCTTCAGTTTTGTTTTGTTTTTTTGGCTCCAGCTATGACGTCATACAACCGGTTGTTAATTTATTTGAATCCCACCACTGGATGTCTCCTTGATCCAAAGCCAACAAAGTAGCTGCTTTACCACACTAGCAGCACCGCTTGTGATATTGCTATGAAAACCGGGGCCCAATGGAAAGTGCCAATTCTTCTGGTTCTTATTTCCTCTAAGTGACAACTTGTCTCTGGAAGTGTTACAGCACAGTAGAAATTAAAATCATCACCAATAGAGCGCACTTCCTGAAAACAACTGCAAACACTCAGTTATCTTTATTAAAGATATGTCAAACTTGTGGATTGCCGCAAGTTCTTAAAGACAAAGTCAAGAGGCACTGGCAAAAAACAAAACAAAAAAACCACATGCACAGTCAAAGGCAAGGCAAATTTCTTGCTGGAAGTTTCATTAATCAGACGGATGGTAAATCATCCACATCACTCCTGTCTCCCATCTGAACTCTGTAGATTACAAAGATCTGCAACATGAAGTAGGAGGAACATGACAGCTGACTTATTTTCATAGTCTCAGTTTTATCCATCTACCCCTTAGCTACATTCCGTTATATGAATATAAATTATGTTTTAATCAATCGCCTCTTTCATACTACTGTTTTAGACTTAACTGTTGGGGAAAAACAGAAAAGGAAGCCCTCCAAGTGGAAAGACACAAATGTCATTGGGCAACAACGAAGAAGGTTTATGGTACTGCAAAATGGAAGACCCAAAGAGGAAGGAAAGGCTTCCCTTGGGTCTTCTAAGTCTGAATGGGCACCACTATGATCACTTAGAGGCACTTTGGGCATTGCGGTCTGACTGTGTGTGTCCTTTGGTTTTATGCACATAATTATGTCAGCATTCATTTCTGCAGGCGCTGTAGAATGAGACTGTAAATCATTCACTAAACTATCCCAAGTGGGGTGAGGCAGCATTTGTGTTGGCAGGTTTAAAACAAACAACTCTGACACCAAAATGGTGCTAGCGAAATGCATTGTGCTCATGGACTCTTCTGTCCCTCTGACTTCCTGGCTCAGTAGATTAGAAAGTTTTGAACAGCAGGAAGCAGCAGCGCCACTACCTTGGTGTCACCCGGTGCGGGAAAGGCACGCCGGGGAGCCGGAAGTAATTGGAAGTGAGGGGATAACAATTACTTCCAGCTTGCTGAACTCTGCTTGACCCAGAAGTAATTGCCACACTGAGCTTGGAGCAGCTGCCAGAATCCAGTGGTGTTCCTGGGGGGGGGATATTAAGAGTTGCAGGAGCCAGATGTCCTGTGTAACATGTCCCCACCCCTTCGCCTCCAGAGCTATTTGTGGCTCTGAGAGCATAGCCTCCAATGAAGGGAGAGTCCCTTGCTCAGCTGTGTTCCGTGGCTCCACCTCTAAGACAAAGCCGAGTTGCATCTTTGTGAAGATGCGACTCAGCTTCAGCTCAGAGGCTAAGCTGCTAAACAGGCAAACCAAAGGGGTGTCACCCTTCAAAAAGGAAGGGAAGGGACTGGTATTTCTATGGAAAGCAAACTTTATCAATCTATCTCAGGGCACAAACCCGCCCTTGACTTAGCGCCAACACTGTTGCACTAGAGCTGCATCGGCACTAGAGCTCTCGGGCTGATGCTACCTGATGCTGATGCTAGCTGAGGCTGATGCTAGTATTGACCCTAGAGTGCCGACGGAGAGCCTCCCTTGTGCCAGCCAAACCTGGCTGGCGCAAGGGGGGTTCTGGGAGGAGGGAGGGCGGGCAGAACTGGGAGGGCTGGTGGGTGGGCCAGCCAGGGAGGAATTGGGGTTGGGATACTGCCATTAGACCACATCCAAGACCCTGTCAGGAGGTTGCGCAGCCCTAGATCCGAGGAACCCTATGGGGAGGCTGGAGCCTTCCCTGGAGCAAGGGGATGAACATGCCCTTGCCCCGGGGAGGCTCTCAAGCACACCTAAGGAGGCTTCCCAGCACACCCGCCGGCCTCACCAATCCAGTGCAACTGAGGATTGCGCTCTCAATGTTTTGCACACTTACTTGCTGATCAGAGCCCTCATAAGAAGAGGCTTTGCAATGATCAAGGCTTGCAAAATGACAACCAGCATTTTGCCCTTCTTCATCTGCCCCACACTGTTGCCACACTGCTTGGCAAGAGACGATGGATCTCTTCATCTTGGGATGCAGGTGTCATACATTTACATGTTTTGTTTCCTTTTTAGCTGTCAAGCGTACAGGCTCCGATTTATATACCGAAAAGATGTAATTCATGAGAGTGACGGAGAGTTATTATAGCAAAATGGCTAAAAATGTGAACTGTGAAGTTCCCAATCTGGTTGAAAGATCACCTCAGTCTCTGTTTCTTAAAGTAAGCATTTCTTTCAGTCCCCTGTAGCAGATGGGGATAAGGCCAATTTTTCCTGCTATTGTAAGGATTACTCAGTTCATGTATGTGGAACGCTTTGAATACAAATACTAACAGCCCAGTCCTAAGCTGCTCAGCTCCCATAGGAGCAGTGGTGCCAAAACAGCTACCACTGTATCCAGCGGTGTTATGCTGCCGGAACGCTGGGCGGGACATCCGGGTGATCGACAGCCTGCCCGTCGCGTTCCAGAGCGTTATGCCGTTTGTGTAATGTACGCAAGCGGCGTAATTGGTTACGCAAACGGCGTAATGCTCCGGAACGCGACGGGCGGGCTGTCGATCACACGGATGTCCCACCCAGTGTTCCGGCAGCATAACACCGCTGGCTGTATCCCATGGGAGTGGTGGCAGTTGTTGGAGGCTTGCCGGGAGAAGAGGATGCTTGTTACCTTTCCCAGGGGAAGGGTGTTGGCCCTGCAATGGGCCTCCTTAAGTCTGTGCCAGCTATTTTTCTGGTGCAGAATTGAGAACTCCTGCATTGGGCTGTGCAACAGTGGAAGCCACTGCCAGTCCCGCACCCTGCACATGCCCGTTCTACCTTTTCCCTCACCCAGTTCTGCCCTTCCCCTTGTCCCAAAACAGCTCGCTGGTGGCGGGAGTAATGCTTATCGCTGAGTGGCTCTGTGCTAGGTCCTCCTGGTGCTGTGACTGGGTGCCTACTGGCACTGGCCGAGCACCAGGGTAAGTCCATACTGCCAGTGCGAGAAGTGCCTTATGTGACACCTTTGCTGGTGGTACCAGCGTGTTATTATCAGAGAAAGGATAAAAGGTTATGCAGCTTAAATACAAGCTTCAGGCCCAAATCCCAATCAAATTTCCAGCACGGACATAACTATGCCAATGGGCCATGTGCTGCATCCTGCAATTGGGGGCCAGTCACAGAGGCCTCCTCAAGGTAAGGGAATGTTTCTTCCCTTACCTCGAATCTGCATTGCCCTCATTCCGGTGCTGGAAAATTGGTTAGAATTGTGCTTTGGTTGATATGCCAGTCAGATCTGGCTGCAGTTCTCCATGCACAGGTAATGTTCAGCTTAGATGATTGCACTGCACTTTCTGTGGGCTTTCATCAGTCCAGAAAACAACAGCCAGGCTGCGAACCTGTTCCAAACAGTAAAAGACAAAACTTGCCAGTATGGAAAGAAGTCCACGGTTTGTTTTCAGACACAATTAAATATGCAGCTGTTGATCTATAAAGTCTCAAACCCAGTATAAAGTCAACCCAGTAGCAAAGATAGGAACACAGCAACACCACACATGCACACAAACACATTATTTGAACATTATTCACCCTTTAGAATCTGTGAATTATTTCATATATAAAAGTCTTGTGAATGTATCTTCGTATGTGAAGCTCTTTCCTTCTTTTATAACCTGTGGAGGCAATATTTTGCTCACAAGCAACCTGAGCAGTATAGAAAGTGGTTCACAACAGGTTCAAGGGTTTTCTGAAAATAAATTACTCACAGGCAAAGTTGATATCAGGGGTCAGGCACTGGCCGAGGGACCACACCCACCAGAGATCCACCTAGCCTAGCCAATCCCCAAATCCTCCGTTCCGGTGGCAGCATCTTTAAATGTGCCATTGGGGGTAGCTGTGGCTTTGCCCCAAGGATTCTAATAACCTGGCACAGGCAGATGGGCTCACAGGGGCTTTCAATCATTGTGCATTTGCTTATAGTGCAGGAAGGACAGAGTAGAAAGGACACTTTGCCGCCCAAGCTGACAGAAGGAAAATATCCACTGAAAAGATGGGCCCCTCCTCCCAGAAAGATCACCAACAAGGAAAGATCAACCTAGGCATAGATGGATGTAAATGGCATCTTTTCATTCTGGCATTGTCAAACTGATCTCCCCCTTCTACCTGTTTCCACCATTCCCCTTGCACGTCCCATTTTTTAGAGGCCGTGGTGAGCACAGTGCTACTAAATCTTCTACCCTCCTGCTTTGGTTGGCCAGATTTTTTTTTTCTTACGTCCTCCCTAGATCTCCAGAACCCAGGTTCAGATCACACCCCAACCTTGCTTTTACGATGGGTGAAATATGGATCAGATTGCACTAACCGGGTTTTTTGTGTCTATACATGTGTATAAAAACCGCCAAACATACACATTATTGTACAAAACATCGTTTTGCAACTGTCTTCAATCATTTTTCAACATCCGTTGCCGCTCCAAGCTGCCATTTTATGCTAGTAGCTTCTACCCATCCCCACTGGAATCCCAGAAGCTTAAGTCTGCCCACCTCTGTATTAGATGGTAAGCCTGAGGACAGGATCTCTAAGTCCAATCCTATGCATGTTTCCTCAAAACATGCATAGTCAATGCAAAGTTACAGTCAATGGAGCTTACTCCCAGATAAGTGTGGATAGGATTGTAGCCTATGTCTTATTCTAATTTATGTATGGAACCTCTGGAAATGATAAGCATTTCACAACTCAGTCGATCTGATCACTTCACAGTCTGTTGGACAAACTGTCATGCTTACCTTAATATTTAGTCTAGATAAGAAGGATTAGTTTGCTTAACCTAAGTAGATATCCCCCTGTGGGGGAAAATAGCTTAATTATATAATTTGCTTCAAGTATTTGTAGAGGCAATATGTAAAAGAGTGAATGAATGAATGAATATTAAAACAATTACTTAGAATTCATACAGATTTCTCAACTGCACATGGCCCTTAAAGTTTCCCTTCAATTTTGCATTACACAAATTTGGTGGTGACAATACTTAACTGTATTACAGGATGCTGCCTCCAAAATGAAACTGACCATGAAATGGGCTGATACTCATAGGGGCACGGCAGCTGCAAACTGTCAGTGCTAGACTTTCCGTAAAGGGCTTTGTGCTAGATTAATATTGACAAACGTTCTGTTCTAAATGGAAATCCTGTCTGTACTGCTATCATTCTGACAATGTCCAAGGGATGAAACCTGCTGCAGTCACACACCAACAAACTTTCCTTTTAGCTATAAAAGTGACATAGATTGAAAGTTGCACACAAAAATGGCAGTGCAAAATAGGAGCTCAAGTCTGTGGTGGAGCAATTTAAAAGCACAAACTAGCAACCAAAAGAAACCATTTTCATTACCTTGGATACCCGGTTAGCAACTTCTCTGCCCACGGTCAGTCCCTGAACAAAGGTTCTTGCGGCGATGAAAGCTCTTGTCACCTGAACCTTTAGCTTCCTGGGTACATCTCCAAAAGGTTTGAGCTGGTCTGTGTATTTGCTGACACACTCCAGGTAGTCCTCGGAGAAATGATACTGGGGGTTTATGAGCTGTAACATTCGCTCTAATAGCCGAGCCCAGAAGTCATTCAGCATTTCCTCCAAGTTCACATTGCCGCCTGTATAATAACGCTTCAGTTCTATGAAGAGGTCCTGGAACACTTCTGAATTCTGCATGTACAGCATGCCATATGTCCGTACAAACATATCATTTAAGGATCTTTCTGCATTCTCCAGGAGTTCTCGGAAAAACTCTAAGAAATAAAAGAAGAAGCATATGTTTAAGTAACGAATAACAATAATGACAATGATTATGGCAAATCACATTTGTTGCACCCTTTAATGTACTGCCTTGAGGGAGAACATTTGCTCAAATAATGGAATTGCCTTTGAATTTTTGAAGACTAATAGGCCCAATCCTATACTCATTTTAACAGAAACAAGTCCCATGATGCTCAATGCAACCTTAGAGGTAAAACTAGATACAACCCTAAACTAATGTTTCCATTATTGTTTTGGGGAAGATTTTTCCATATTAAAAATAGCATGGGGGGCACAATCAGGATTAGAACCATGGAACCCACTAACCCCACAAAAGCGCATTACCCCCACTGTGGTTCAGTGGTGTCTCTACAGGGAGGGCAAAGCTCTAAGTGTTGCAAAAAGCCTTACCTTGCAGTGGAAATCACTCCTCTCCTGCACCATTTTAGCCAATCCTCACAGGGAACAGCAACATCTTGGCGTTGCTTACTGGCTACAGCAGCAAGGGAGAGGAGGGATTTACATGACAGGGTAAGGCTCCTTGCAAAACTTAGAGCTTTGCCCTCCCTGTAGAGACGCCTCTGCTGTGGCTTGAGCCACGTTTGCCCCTTTCTTGCACTATCTGAAATATACAGAAGAAGTATTTATGTGTTTAGGGTCACATCTAATCTGACCCTGTGGTTTGCACTGGGAAATTGATCCTTTGAGAAAGCACAGAGTACTGGATTCCTCATAACAGCACAGAATCAAAAATCTATAAATGTTAAACATAAGTTTAAGTGAACTTCTGTGAAAGCTCTTCCACTTCTATTTCAAGAATCGTTTTAAAACTAAACTCCTACCATTTATATATCAGCAGATACTGAATTGTTACTGTTTCAGCTTTTTAGTACTAAATACAAAAGAATGGATATTGAAGCAATGACATGCTTAATATAAGCTAACAAGTCTAAAAAAATAATGGCCCAATCCTATATGCTCCCAATGCCGTTGGCCCCTCCTCGGCGTGGGGTGTGAAACTAAACGTCCGCCATGCCCTGCTGGAATGCCTGGAGCGATTGGCACCAGACTCGGCACGCACATGTTTTGCGGCCTGGCGACAAACACTGTGGGGTACGATCCCCCCAGCGCCCCCAGGGGTGGGGGTGCACAGGGGGTGCCATTTAAAAATACTCAAAAACGGCCGACAGTAGTGTCCAATCCATAGTTTCCGGGGTCGCCTAGAAGCTTGGGATAATTTGTTACCCGGGCAATGCCGGGTAACAAAAGGCTAGTGATATATAATGAGTAAAAATGTCAAACATTAGCAATTGCTCCGACAAAAAAAAAAAATCCAAAAAGTTGCTGGGGGCCAGATAAAATCTTGTGGTGGGCCGGATGTTGCCTCTGGCCCATAGTTTGGAGACCCTTGATCTAGATAAGTATTAGGGATCTGTTGTTTATTGTGGACAAATAATCACATACACTGATGGCTCTCTCTCTCTCTCTCTCTCTCTCTCTCTCTCTCTCTCTCTCACACACACACACACACACACACACACACTCACTCACTCACTCACTCACTCACACATTGAATAGTATGCACCACCATCAGCTAATAAATGGAGAACAGGAAGAGAGATAAATAGAAAGAAGAAAGTGGAGCAAAACAGCAAGATGTGAATAGGGAAAGAGAGAAAAAAAGAAATGTTGCCAAAATTCTTATTCTTCTAGATTTATTTCTGAAACAAGAAAAATCTCCAATATAGTTTTAGCCAAACCTATGAAAATATTATGTATAGTGGTATATTATTCTGCCGATTGTACTTTTTGGTGGTTTTACAAGATGGCTGCAAAGGGTGTGGAATACATTCAGCTTCTTATCAAGTTTTTTTTTTTTAATTTCTGTCTAATATTTCAGACACAACGAAGAACTAGTTTTCTAAGTGATGATATATTAGGAACAGATTTGCTCAGTGCTTTCAGATCTGTTAAGCATTTTGTGCTGACAAGACAGGTTGCATATGTAACAAGCAGTGGATCTGAAAACAGCTTCCCCCCCCCCATATATTTCATTCATTTGAAATATGTGGCCTGTCTCTTGAACATGAACCACCTCTTTAGATATTTCATTTGTTCCTACAAGGTCAACGTGAAAATATAATTCATACAATAAATGAGAAGTCTACTGCATACTTTAATTCACATGATATATTGTTTACTAAATTATGCACTTTTTTGAAATAGATTTGAAAGCTCCTCTCTGACATAGCCACTTTTGTGCAGTCACTTTTGTTAGGCAGAAATGGAAAGAATACTTCTGATCCAATATACCTGTTGAAATGAAAATCAAATCAAATTTCTGCTTGGGTAGCAGCGCATTGTCCTTTCCATAGTAGTCCATCCATTTCGGAATTCACTGCATCCTAAGCCAAACCCACACACCTTTTGGCCCACCAATCAGTTATAGTGACCCATCAGATGCCAAGTAAAATCTTTGGTTTTGCTGCTTGCCTGGGAAAGCAAATCCAGAAGAGTGGCAGAGCATGTTGAGAGAAAGGTATATGGGCAGTGGTTCACTCACTTTTATTATTGGCGACTCCCTTGATCTTCTGGGCCACGGGCCACAGCTCCCCATTAGGGCTACAATCCTATGCATTGTATAGGGTGGCAGATTGTCAGTGGCTCCCCTGGGTGGTTTCCACAGCTGCATGGCAGCCATAGCTCGCAGTTTGGGAATGAGTGGTATATAGCTTACTTGATGGGTCACCAAGTAATTGAAGGTCATGAAAGAGATGTTTCTGAAAGTCTCCTCATCAAAAATTTTCCCCTGGATTTTGGAGATCCAAATTACCTGGTCTCATTCCCAAATAGATGCATATAGAACCATCCATTATTCTCTTTCTTTCTGAAGGTTGTACAAAGCTCTATGCTTTTCATTCCTTTAAGTCATTTGCACCATTGTCACTTCTGTTATTTATTTGGAGTTCCAAGCAGTCAAAACTTAATTACTGATAAAAGTCTCGGGGAACGCCAGGTGCAGGGCTGTTAGCTGGCCGCCATCTTATCTTCCCATCTTATCTGTTATTTATTTATATATTTGTTGTATTCGAATATACGCCAGGTGCAAGGGAATGGCAACAGAGTGCAGGCATCTTGTTGTCACATGTGCTCCCTGAGTCATCTGGTGGGCTACTGTAAGATACAGGAAGCTGGACTAGATGGGCCTTTGGCATGATCCTTCTTATGTTTACTCATTGCTCCTTGTCTTTGGCTCTTAGCCTGGGATTGGTGGCCCCACTAATGTTATGGAGAGCACTACCAGACACACCATAACCCTCTGTTTGTGAAGGAAATCAGAAAGAGCCAGCTGCAGTAAGAGTGGCAATAGAGGAATTAATGTGACTAGGTCCTACACAGGAAAAAAATAATAATAATCACAATTCTAGGTAGCATATGCCATTGCCAGCTACTCCTCAATTGCTGCCAACATCAGCAGCAACACCAGTAGTGGGAACATCAGCAATGGCAGTACTACAGTGCCTTATACGCCTCACCACCCCTTACATGGAATATTTCTGGGATGGAGAGTACTTCCCCTGGGAGAACCGACACTACCAGTAACTCCTCCTATCTGGAATCATCTTTTTGGAGGGGGGCAGGTGAAAGACCTGTGGCGGTAGAGAGAGCAGTGACAGAAAGTCAGTTAATGTTGGTGGCAGCTTGGCCACATAGTGAGGGAGCTCCACCCCTTTTTGAACTTTTCCGTTCAGAACACCCCTTCCGTTTTGGGTTGGAGAGTATTTCTCTGCAGAGGTTAGTTACTGCCAGCATATACTGGTTTTTGTTACTTTTTTAATTGATTCCTTTCTGTAATGTTTTGTTGCTGCTATTAGACTGCTATTATTTGTACTGATGGGTAGCCCAATCCGAAGCAGCGCTGGCACAACAAACTGCATAGCCTCCAGTGTATCCAGCACTGGTTGGGAGCCAGCTGGAGGTCTCCTCGGGGTAAGGGAATTTTTCCCCTTTCCCTGTGTAATGCTCCAGCATGCCCTAGAGCGGTGTTTCTCAAACTGTGGGTCACAAGCCAATTTCAGGTGGGTCGCGTAGCACCTAGGGCAGCCTTAATTGAAAATATGGGAAGATAGGAAAATGTGTGTGGTTGTTTTGCTTGTGTCAAGGTTGTAAATAGGCTTTTTTTCTTTCTGATTCACGTTGTTAGTGGGAAATAACCCAACTGATAGCTGCATTCTCAGGAAAGCAGCAGGCTCTGGCATCCCAATGACTGCACGTCTGGTCATGATATCACTTCCAGTGGGTCCCAGATACATTGTCATTCTAAAAAGTGGCCCCAGTGCTGAAAGGTTTGAGAACCACTGCCCTAGGGAGTTATTTGGATCTCCACCAGCTGTCTAGCTGACCAAAGTCCGAGCAACCCAGTGTACTGCTTGCTGGCTCAGGAGTGGGTTAGGCCTGCTCTGCCCATCTGTCCTCCTGATCTGTCGCCGTTCCACCCTCCCCCTGTTTGAACCACTCCCTCCCCACCACCTTCTCCACGCCCCTCTTCCAACTGGAGCAAAGCTTAACTCCACTTGTGGCCAAATGCAATGTAGGTGGGGGGCAGGGAGGTGAAATAGATTTATAGCCCAACCTTTAACAAAATGGTCCTAGGGCACCTCATAAAAGACAATATAACAATTGCAAAAAAAAAAAAAAAAAACTAACAGAGAGCAAATCGATTTGCAAGGAAAAGTACTCTTCAGGGTTAGTCCCAGGCCCAAAGCCAAGGAAAAGAAGGGAGTTTTCAGCAGCCTCTTTAAAGAGGAAATAATTAGGACTTCTTGCATTTGTTTTGGTAAAACACTGACATGTAGATTCATGAGCAAAATGAGCCAAAATACAACAATAATAATGCAATACACAAACAAAAGCAATCTGGATGTGATCATATGTATAATGCCACACCAACATTTTTTTGGTGTGACATTTTACTGATAAACATGTGTACATAGCAGTAAACAGCACTCGACATATTCTTGTGTGGTGTTTTCCTGACGGGTACATGTACTTAATCTTCATTTCAGCTGTGTGAGACTGGAAGAAACATCCTTCTTTTTATTGGCATTTGTTAAACAAATTGAAGGTTAAGGAAACCAGATATCTCTTTAAACTCTAGGACCCTTCCCCCTCCATTAATAGGTCTACAAAAAGAAGCAAATTGCTGGCATATTTATCAATGTTAGGACAATCCACTTGACAAATCAATAAGCCAATTTTATTAGAAAGGGAGTAAAATCCTGGAACCAGATGCATGCATATGCCACTGTTGCTACTGACATTTAAAATAAAATAAAATAAAATAAAAAGAGTACTGTTTTAATCAAGATGGCACCAACCTAGGACATGCTTTAAAGGCCAACCAGATTTATTTGCAAAACTTATTATGATGGCGTATTCCATTAGTGTAAAGAAAAGGGTGTTATATTTTTTCCATATTCTGTGGGTCAATTCAGACATTTGAACTAGCCAGATATTTCTACGCATAGCAGGAAGCAGGCCTGTAAACTAGGACAAGTGCATACATACCACGTGAATGAGGTCATGTGCACACTAGACCTTTTAATGTGCAAATATGTGCATGATTCATCTCCTGTTAATGATCCTTCACTCTCCCCAAAAGGGTTGTTTTAAGAACATGAATGTCAGGCAACTTGTGTGCATATTTGCATCAATGTCAAGTTGTAACAAGACATTATTTGCATGATGGCGGAAATATCCTCTCCTAAATCCTGGGCCTACTGTCTACCTTATTGCCAGCCTCCACATCTATGTGAACAAAGCCTGATTACATTTGTCTTATGTAACCTGCTTACATTTGGACATGGAGTCAATTCTGAATCAAGGCGCAATGCTGACAGATTCTGTTTTTCTACCATTCATCAGTATTACAAAAAGGACTGTCAGACATCTGCATTAAGAAACGTTACGTGCTTACTTCGCTACACAACTAAGGGCCCAACTTTCCATCACTGCTGCAGCTGTGCCAAGGGGGCATGTGCTGCATCCTGAGGAAACTTGGATAAGAACAGGCCCTAAATGTAGTAATAGCATGCACAAATCCCTTATAGCAAATCCCATTATTTAGCAGTAAGAGGGGTGAATCTATTGCTGGGCACAATTAAACTCATAGTCTGACATGCAAAGGCCAGATATTCTGTTACAAGTGCAGAGATATGTACAGAGGAAGTGTGACTGGGAATAGTGTGGTACAAGTTGATAATGCACACACACACGCACACGCACACGCATGTGCACACACACACACACACACACAAAGCAAAGTGCCAACTGATAGAATGTATGTTATTGAATGGAAACCATACCAGTTTTGAAGTCATGTTAGCACTCATTTCAGTTGATAACGTACAACACATATCACACACCCAAGCTGACTAAATGCTAGGTGTCACAAATTATACATTTCCTTCTATATTAGTAAAACCCATCATCAGTACATTATAATATTATTGTGCCTTACATGGTCCTAGATGTTAAGTTACCAAGCATGTAATTAAGCGTGTGTTCCCATTAAGCAATAGAATATTAGGATTCATTATGAAATTATACTGTTCAGTCAACCTAGCATCTAAAATACAGTTGTCACTTTCACTGACATAGGCATAATTTCTTTAGGCACATGCTACCCTCCAGGACAGCCAAACTGTGTTAAATTCATTTTTGCCCCTTAACTTCCAAGTTATATTGTATTTTAATTGGTGGTTAGCTAGCCAGTATTAACAGTGGTGATAATGTCCAGCCCAGTATTACAGTACAGGTTGTGTTTTGTTATCCACTGGAGTTTTGTTCTGGAACCCCCACTAGATACCAAAATTAGTGGATACCAAAATCAATAGGTTTTTTAATGGGATATTGCAAGTGCCTTCTTCCAGGTTTCTTCTTCTTCCAGTGTAGCCCTAAAATGCATTAGTATAGATGTTATACCACATTATAGATGGGGTGAATAATGGAATCTAATGGAAGATAGGATATGTAATGGGATTTTTGCCCTTTTTTTTCCTTGTTACAAAGCATTTAAAGGTGGACCCCAGCATCAGTGATGAGCCAAATCAGTGGATACTGAATCAGTGAATAATGAGGCATGACTGTATAGCATTATAAGCCTGGTCTACACACATATAAAATGAGATGGTAGAGTTAGTTGGAAAAGGGGAGAAACGATGGTGGGGCTTTAGGATTTTCGCCCTGCTGCAGCTCCTATCACAGTGATGGCCCCACATACTTGGGGGGGGGAGAACTACAAACCTCCCTAAAACCTCCCTACTATCCCCACTCAACAACATACACAAAAGGGCTACATTAAACATTTGTCGTATAATGTGTAGTTTGACCATCATTCTGCATGTGTTGTTGTTGTTGTTGTTCAGTCGCTAAGTCGTGTCCGACTCTTCGCGACCCCATGGACCACAGCACGCCAGGCCTCCCTGTCCTCCACTAGCTTCCTGAGTTCGCCCAATTTCATATTCATTGCTTCGGTGACACTATCTAACCATCTCATCCTCTGTCGCCCCCTTCTCCTTTTGCCTTCAATCTTTCCCAGCATGAGGGTCTTTTCTAAAGAGTCCTCTCTTCTCATCAGGTGGCCAAAGTATTGGAGCTTCAGCTTCAGCATTTGTCCTTCCAGGGAGCAATCAGGCTTGACTTCCTGGAGAATTGACCGATTGGATCTCTTTGCAGTCCAGGGGACTCTCAAGAGTCTTCTCCAACACCATAATTCAAAAGCATCGATTCTTCGACGCTCTGCCTTTCTTATGGTCCAGCTCTCACAGCCATACATGGCTACTGGGAAAACCATCGCTTTGACTATGCGAACCTTTGTTGGCAGGGTGATGTCTCAGCTTTTGATTAAGCTATCTAGGTTCACCATAGCTTTATTCCCAAGAAGTAAACGTCTTTTAATTTCATGGCTGCAGTCACCATCTGCGGTGATCTTGGAGCCCAGGAAAATAAAGTCTGTCACTGCTTCCATTTCTTCCCCTCCTATTTGCCAGGAAGTGATGGGAGTGGTTGCCATGATCTTAGTCTTTTTAATGTTGAGCTTCAAACCAATTTTGGCACTTTCCTCTTTCACCCTCATCAAAAGGTTCTTTAGGTCTTCCTCACTTTCTGCCAGTAGAGTGGTATCGTCTGCATATCTGAGGTTGTTGATGTTTCTCCCAGCAATGTTGATTCCAGCTTGTGAGTCATCCAGCCCTGCCTTCCTCATGATGTACTCTGCGTATAAGTTAAATAAGCAGGGTGACAATATACAGCCTTGTCGTACTCCTTTCCCAATTTTAAACCAGTCGGTTGTTCCATGTCCAGTTCTAACGGTTGCTTCCTGACCCGCATAAAGGTTTCTCAGAAGGCAGATCAGGTGGTCTGGAACTCCCATCTCTTCAAGAACTTGCCACAGTTTGTTGTGATCCACACAATCAAAGGCTTTAGCATAGTCAATGAAGCAGAGGTAGATGTTTTTCTGGAACTCTCTTGCTTTCTCCATGATCCAGCGAAGGTTGGCAATTTGATCTCTAGTTCCTCTGCCTCTTCGGAAACCAGCTTGTACATCTGGTAGTTCTCGATTCACATACTGCTGAAGCCGAGCTTGTAGGATTTTGAGCATGACCTTGCTAGCATGTGAAATGAGTGCAATGGTGCGGTAATTCGAGCAATCTTTGGCATTGCCCTTCTTTGGGATTGGAATGTAAACTGATCTTTTCCAGTCTTGTGGCCACTGTTGGGTTTTCCAAATTTGCTGGCATATGGAGAGCAGCACTTGGACAGCATCATCTTTTAAGATTTTGAGTAATTCCGCTGGAATGCTGTCACCTCCACTAGCTTTGTTGTTAGTGAGGCTTTCTAAAGCCCACTTGACTTCACTCTCCAGGATGTCAGGTTCGAGCTCAGTGACTGTACCACTGTGGTTATCAGGAACATTGAGATCGGCCTTATAGAGTTCCTCTGTGTATTCTTGCCACCTCTTCTGAATCTCATCTGCTTCTGTTAGGTCCTTGCCATTTTTGTCCTTTATTGTGCCTACCTTAGCATGAAATTGTCCTTTGACATCTCCAATTTTCTTGAAAAGATCTCTAGTCCTCCCCATTCTGTTGTTTTCCTCTATTTCTTTGCATTGCTCATTTAGAAAGGCCTTCCTATCTCTCCTTGCTGTTCTCTGGAAATCTGCATTCAGTTGGCTATATCTTTTCCTTTCTCCCTTGCTTTTGGCTTCTCTCCTTTCCTCAGCTATTTGTAAAGCCTCGTCAGACAGCCACTTTGCCTTCTTGCATTTCTTCCTCTTTGGGATGGTTTTAGTTGCTGCCTCCTGTACAATGTTACAGACCTCCGTCCAAAGTTCTTCAGGCACTCTGTCTACCAAATCTAAGCCCCTAAATCTATTTGTCACCTCCACTGTATATTCGTAGGGGATCTGATTTAGGTCATACGTGGAGGGCCTAGCGGTTTTCCCTACTTTTTTCAGTTTAAGCCTGAATTTGGCAAGAAGAAGCTGATGATCTGAGCCACAGTCAGCTCCAGGTCTTGTTTTGACTGCCTGTATGGAACTTTTCCATCTTTGGCTGCAAAGAATGTAATCAATCTGATTTCGATGTAGACCATCTGGTGAAGTCCATGTGTACAGTCTGCATGTGTAGACTGATTTCGATGTAGACTTCTGGTGAAGTCTGCATGTGTAGACTAGCTTTTAATTTTTATTGGTACAATATATATTAGGCATCACAGTATAATAGGATAATCTTAGCACATAAACTTGTTCTGGTTCCAGAACAATCTTAGCCGGTTTCACATGATCTTCCTTAGCTATCTCTGCATGCCTTCTTTTTAAAGTAACTTTTAGGCACAGTCAGACATATGTATGCTCCCACTTCATGTCAACATAATAAGGACAGTGGTCTATGGGTCCATGAGAATACGTAGGAGATTCAAAGTCTCAACCTGGAAGTGCTTCCCTATCAGATGACTTCTATTCATGGGCAATGAGTTCAAAGGGCTGTTTTCTACCTTTCATCCATTTGCCTCATCCATTTGCAGTATCTCAAATGAATAGCGTATATGGAACAGCAGAAAGACAGGGATTTGGCAAAAATTCCAGGAGCAGTTTACTGGACCAAATGGACCAAACTGCAAGCATTTTAATCTTTTGCCCATTTTCCAGGGTGATGGGCAGAGATGCTCTTATTCATGTGGATATGGCAAACTTTTAAAAAAAAAATAGAAGTCAGGTCACTACACGTACTGGGGATTTCATTCCAGTCATAAAGCTTAGAAGTTTAAGAATGCTATCCAAAGATTGAGCTGGGGCAAGCATAAGTCCCTTACGCTGGATCAAAGTGTCGCAAGTGTGCCATTTGTGCCTCCATTTGAGTTGGGGAGGCCGGCGCACAGATGTGCGCTGTCTTCCATGCGCCAGCCCACCAACTGAGGCTGGTAGGTTTGCCCTGGCCTATGAAGGCCAGTGCGGCGGGTTTGGGAAAGCAGGAGTGTGGGGAGGGAAGGCCCATGGGCTGATATGGAGGGAGCGGAGTCAGGATCCAGCACTTAGTCCGGATCCTAACCCCCGGCCAGTGGTGTCATCTACTCACCAGTAGACGGTATGCTGGGCGGGACTTAGCGTGATCGACAGCCCGTCCACTCACTTCTGCTTTCTTCGCACTCGTCGCGCGGCTTTCCCTCACCTCAGAGGGGGCGCCTGCTCGCCCAGGCACCTAGCACACCTCCCACCCATCCCCCCTGGTGAGCAGGCACCCCCTCCGAGGCGAGGGAAAGCCGCGCGGGGAGCGCGAAGAAAGCGGAAGTGAGTGGACGGGCTGTCGATCACGCTAAGTCCCGCCCAGCGTACCATCTACTGGTGAGTAGATGACACCACTGCCCCTGGCCCCAGCCTGGCCAACACTACATGGGCTTGGATCTTGCTGGCGTAGATCCAAGAAGCCCCAAAGGGCTGGCTGAGGCTTTACCTGGGATAAAGGGAAAATATCCCTTTATCTTGAAGTGACCTCCAGCAGCCTCCTGACCTGAGCTGGATACAGCACAGGCCAGCTGGCTTGCCAGTTCCAGTGCAGGTTAGGATTGTGCCCTAAGAGAGTCAATGTCTACGATTTCATGTTCAGCTTTCAAACAGCCAGTGGCAGACCCGGCCGAAGCTCTGCCCCGGCCGGGTCAACGATAGCTGCCCCTGGCGCTGGCTTCTTGCCCCTGGCCCCATTCGTGCCACACACTCCGCCATGCCGCCTCCTTTTCGGAATGCTCCGAGCACAGGGGTGGGTGGCCAGGCTCAGCGCCACTCGCCTTTGCAACTGCGGTGGCCCCAATGGGCGGGGAAGCGGAGGCTCCACTGCCGCTCTGCAACTTTGACCTCCTGGTCCCCTGCAAGGTCTGCTTCAGCAGCTGGATTTTCAGAATACTCAGTCACAAAAAGAAGATTATTACATGACATACGGAAAATGAGTTGTAAATTTAAAATGCAAGGATGTTTTTGTTTTTTTTAAAGTTAATATCAAATAGCTTGCCCTTGGCAAGCTTCTGCCGATGCTCTTCTGTTAGCTGCTCTAATTGTAACATCTACTTTACTGAATCTACGCTTCTTTCAAGCTTGACTCTATTTATTTCTTTATTTAGAGGGAAAGAAGACTGTTCCTCGTCTCTCCACCTCCTGCCTTATAAGCAGTCCTGAGAATCATTAATATTTCAAGCTGAGAGGCCGCAGTATTTTCAGACTGGTAATCAGCGGCCCTTGGGGGGGAAAAAATCTGGATGGGAATAAGATGTCTCTGCCACGGTTGGGCTGCTGTTAAAGGTTTAAAATCTGCAGTGACACATTGCTCCTCTGATTTTCGCCAGCCTGACCTGGGGATATAGGTGGCCTGTCTGAAGAACCGGCTTTCCCCCCAAGTGTCTGTTTACCCAATCTTCCTCTGAATGGCTGATGGTAATGAATCTCCTTCCTCAGGCCCCAAACTGCTGCATTCAGTTATCATCAAGTGCAGCCATCAACTAGTGCTCTAATCTTGCTCTGATGGATTGAATACTAACCTTTCACAAGATTAGAGACACAAGGTGCTCTGGAGATAATACAATTCAAATAGGTTTATTTCAAAGGGCAACTCAATCTTGATTTTGTTCATGGGTCACTTGACAGATCATTTGCCAATGTAGAGGGGTGGGGTGGGGGTGGGGGTTTGCGTGTGTTTTTTTAAAATGTGAGTGCATCCTTCCAAACTGAGCTTCTGAGCAATGTGCCAAGTATTTCATACTAAGGAAGCCTGGATTGGAAGGACGTCAGTGAGCGTTTTGGTACAATAAGGAAAGAATCATTCAACTGCAAGCGGCTACATTTTATACAAATGCTTTTTCCGCATGGTATATATTATGCATAGCCCCAGGAGCTTTTTCTTTTCAGCTCCCCAACTCCATGCCCCAGAGTCACACAAGGATGGGCAATTGTTGGTACTTTTGCCTTGGGTTTGGTATATAATAAGACATTTTACGAGATACACCCAGTCTAGCCAAGTATTTGGGGAGGAAAGGGTGTTGATCAGTGATGTCATTCAGGGAGAACGGACCAGAACGGGCGTTCCGGATCCTAACGGGCTCCATGGCTGGTTCCGGGTTCCCGACAAGTACCAATCAAAAGTGAGTTCCTGTTCCTAAATCATTTGAATGACACCACTGGTGTTGATCAACTATTTTTAACCTCCACCTAAATCCCCTGAATCACAAAAACAGACACACTAAGACCCCATGCTCTAATCTGCCAAAACCTTACAAGACTCTGTGGGTGGTCAGCCAAAACTCTGCCCACAGGTTCATCCCGGTGTATTAACGTTTTAATTATGAGCAATAATCAAGCTGCATTTGAATCAAAGCACGAGACAAGATTTACTTCCTCTCCTCAACACAGCGATGAAAACTGGCATCATTATTTCTACATCCCTCTCTTCACCAGGGTTTTAAATTGGGCCAGGCCCATTTGAAGAGCTAGAAAATGTGAAACCATTAGTTCTGGCACACCGTGGTAGCATATTTACAGTGCTGGATTTAGGCATAAACTAAATAAGCTTATGGTCTCACAATCCGCAGGGGCCCAATTCAGAAGGGGGTGGCTTTTAAAATTTTATGTGCACTGATTATATAATTTGGGTGTGACTTTTTTAAACAAGGGGCTTCTAAGCTTTAGGGGCTCACCAAGTCTAAAAGCGGCACTGACTGTTTGTACGGTTCTTTCATTTGTATAGAGATGAAAACTTGTAAGCATATTTCTTTAAACTACTGATGAAATCATACAATTTTCCCCCCAGTTCCAAGCAATAGGAGGGGGTGTTACATGAGCAATTAAGGCTTTAAGAAATTTCTGTTGAAAACTCCTCATTTAGGAACAATATTTAGCTCAGGGGTAAACATCTGCTTCAGTGCCTGACGTATATCCTTGGATGGACTGTGGAATTTTAGAAAACCTGGGTGTTTGTTCAGTATTAGGAAGCCTAGCTATTTGTGCAATTTAGGCTCTTTTTTCACCAAGGGAGGAATGTGCATTTTTATAAAGCACTGAGCCAACCACTACACAACTACAGCTGCAATCCTATTCACACTTTCGTGGGAGTAAGCCCCACTGACTATAGTGGAACTTACTTCTGAGTAGACATTCCTAGGATTTAACAACGTTTCCTGAGTGTTCAAAGCCATATAAACATATTTGACAACTTGGGTGTCTATATGCCTCTGCCTCAAATATCCATGTGATGTGTTGTCACCTGAACCTTAACAAATTCAAGGAAGCCTCTCCATTCCTTCTCCTTTTTTCCACTGCAGTATACAAAATATTCAAACACACTTCAATTCACATTAAGAAAATTGATGTTTCCCTTCACATGTAAGTAAGGAAGAACACTTTGAGGGATAGGATATTCTATTGGGTTTGAAAGCCATGAGTGCTCATTTGTCTTTATACCGAGACTCAAGTCTCATACATGCAACCAGGCTTTTATTGCTTTGGTGGTTTCTCTTTTGCAGTTTATCACGCGTTCAGCCAAACCATGTGGTACAATTCGGCCTGGCCTGTATCACTGCAGGGAGAATGGGTATCGTCCTTTGCACATTCTCTGCTTTCTGAAGACTCCGAAATTTTCAAAGTAAAACAAAAGTGTCTGCATTTTGTATCTGTCCTGGCTACTTCTGCCAAGGTTACCCCTAAGAATGGTAGCTTCCTCTACCACTCAGTTGCTGCTCAATGGTAACAGCCATGGGTATAGCCAAACATATGCTACCATTGGTTCCATTAGAAGTCATCCAGCTATAGCAACCTGTCTTATTAGATATAAATTATGTTTATAGATATAGATATAACTCAACAGGAAAGACAGAATGAACACTTATCAACAAGAAATGAAACTTGAACTCCACAATCAACCTTAGCAAATGCTGCTTTCAAGAGAGAAGCCTTTAGTCTAGAAATACGCCATCAGGCACTTCACAGTTAAACTGAATTCCCTTGCTTTTGTGGGAATTAAGTAAGAAGCTTAATGCTACTTTAATGTAGCCTTTTGTGGTATAATTGCAATATATTCTCTACTGAGGAGCACAGCAACTATTAATCAGCTAGTTGTTAGAGCCCGCAAAATGTCCTTCATCTGTTATTATTGCCATTACTAAACCTACCACAGCGTTGACAGAAATAAAACAAACGGACCACAAAAAGGAGTTCGTTCTGTTAACATGAACTCTATGATTAAAGTATGTGAAAGATAAACTTAAGGCTGAAATTCATTTTTTCCTCCAAGGTTACATAACAAACATTGCCAGCTGTCTGCAAAACTAAAAACTATACTTAAGTAATTCCTGAGGTTGCTTATGCTACTCAATGGAGAAAAGGCACTTTCTAGATAGGACAATATGAGTTGGAATTACATAATAATTATTACTAATAATACCGTGCACCATCAAATGTAATAGACCTCAGTTTGAAAGACCTTGGAAATAACAGATATTGTCTGCTTCTTTTGAAACAAGTCATATATGATTTGTGCAGGTGTGTTGTCACAAATGCATGCAGATGTAATGGAGAGGGGGAGAAAGTTTTTTTTTTTTTAAAATGCCAAAGTAATGTTTCCTACTGTTGCAAGACTAACCCTCCCATTTCTGAACACCTAGAGCTGTTTTTAGGACTAAAAAACCCCAGGTTACTTGGAGGTTCCTTGTTCCTCCCAGCCTTGCCACAGAAAACATTGCAATGCACTGCCAAAAGGCACCCCAACACTACTGGAATATTAATTCTTGGTTCTTTTAAGAGAAAGGGAGTGTTTCTGTTTCAGCCGTGCCGATATTACATCAATGAATCCTTCACAGAGGATAAGTCAGTCAATGTCCAATGTGACTCCCGTAATGTAATTAAGGAAGGATGAATACAGATTGCCCACCTGCTGGCATTTACATCCCTTCAAAGCTAAGGGACATAGACTGAAAAGAGCAAAAGTTGAGTCTACAGTTTGCAGAACAGTTTTGCCTCCTTTAATGACCATGACGGAAAGACTCCTGCACGCCTTGTCACTCGTTATATTAAAGACCAAACTACATGTTACATTAAACACATGTAACTCTGTATATGTGTGTTTTCAAATGAAAACAACACCTATAATGAGGGTTGGGGCTCCATAAGACTCGGGCCACAAGATGAAGTATTAGAGAATCTAACCCTTTTCCTATATGCACCCCTCCCCGCAACTATTAGCTCAACAAACAAGATCCGACTGGCTCCAGTGGAAGCTTCCTTCCCGGGGCCAGCAGCTTTGGGGAAAATAAGTTTGATTTGCTGCGTGTGCATTGCTAAATCATTACTAAATCACCCCTCCTTGCATGCTGCAATGTCAATTCCCCACCACAACTGTTACTGAAGTTAAAACACAAAGACAGACACAGACAGAAAAAAACATACACCTAGCCATACTGTAAAATGTATGGTTTGGTTGTAACTGACAAAACCCCCACCAATGTTACCTCACATTATAAGGCATGCAGTAGGTTCAGGCTTGCCTGTGTACCATACAGTACTTCAGGATTTATCTGATGTTTTTCTTTGCAATTGCTAGCAAAAATGCAGTGGTGGGAAGTGTCACAATTTTTGTGGCTAGACCTTTGACAGTTGTGTCCATTTTCAAGGGCTGGGGGCATATTGGAATGGCGGCAGCAGGGGCACGTAGCTAATTAAAGTGTAGCCCAGTGCAGAGGGCAAAATGTTGCCCCAGAAGTGATATCACCACAGGAAGTGACATCACAGTAGTATTTTCATGTTCATATTTTTTGGCCATAACTTTTGATAGAATGAAGATCTGTGAATGAGTGAATGAAGTTCACTCTGGTTTGTTTCACCGCATTCTACACAAAATTCCACATCAAATGATATATAGCATTACAGTATTATTCTTACAAATCACAATTTAAACAAACCACATTTTTTACATGACAGTCATATTTTTGTTTTCTGTTTTTTGTGGCCATAACATTTGATAGAGTAAAGATACCTTACACTCTCATTGCATTTGCCTTAAATTGTCTTTCCAATAATATATACCGTTTTTCCCCATGTATAAGACGCACCCATGTATAAGACACACCTTAATTTTGGGGCCAGAATTTGAAAAAAAATGTACCACCACACAAAGTTACTGAACTCATTTTATTCATAAAACTACTCATCACTGCCCCCCGGTTCTCCCATCATGTGCCTCCAGCCCCCCTCAGTACTCCCATCATGTGCCTCCAGCCCCCCCTCAGTACTCCCATTATTTACCTCCAACCTCCCCCCCTCAGTACTCCCATCATATGCTTCCACCCCCCTCAGTAGTCCCATCATATGCCTCCACCCCCCTATGGTCTTCTTACTTTACAGGCTCTCTTCCCTGATCGCGGGACTGCGGCTTGACTAGGAAGTACCGCGGTGGTAGAGACTTGGAAATGAAATCCCATTCTCGGCCACCGCAGTACTTCCTAGTCAAGCCACAGTCCCACAATCAGAGAAGAGAGCCTGTAAGGTAAGAAGACCGGCCACAGTCCCGCGATTGAACAGGAGAGAGAGGTATTGGGGGGGGGCGGCCCTCATTTTAGCTCTACATGCACGGTTTGGCTCAGCACCCTGATGCACACCCCTTGTATAAGTCGCACCCAGTTTTTAGAGCCCAAGTTTTTTGAAAAAGGGTGCGTCTTATGCTTGGGGTAATACGGATGGTATTATTCATACATACCAAGGTTTTCACATTTTTGGCCACTAGTATGAAGCTCAGCTTATTGCCAAAGCTTGTCGCCCGGTGCAATTGCACCCTCCTGCACTTCTTTAGCTATGCCCTGGGCAGCAATGATGAACTTTCTTTCTTTCTTCCTTTGGAAAAAAAATGCCACTGTTGAGGATGGAGATAGCAGCACTGGAAATGCAAGTCCTTTCCCAGATGTTGGGTCCAGTGGTGGCATCTAAATGATTTAAGAACAGGAACTCACTTTTGATTGGCACGTGTCAGGACCCGCCCACCGGAAGTGACGTCATATGCTGGAGGCTGTACCCTTCACCCCCCTAGGAATCCGGAGTCACTCCCTTTAACCCTCTGAGTGCCGGCCAACCAAGAAGAAAGCTCTTTGCAGAGGAATTGGGAGGGGGGAGGAGGGAGAGTGAAGTGGGCGGAGTCAGCCCTAATTTTAACTAGTGGAACTGAGTTCCCCCGCGTTCCCCCTGCATGACATCACTGGTTGGGTCCAATTGGACACCACTTTCTGTCCCAGAATGGACAGGAGCATTACACAGTAACCCCAAAAATGGTAGCTTGTGCTTATACTGAATTTTCAGGAGGTTCATTTCCACTGAGTGTGGGACAGAAGGATAGTATAACAGCTAACCTAGAGCAAAGCATCATGAATTGGCTCTGAGAATAAACGATTTAGAACATGAATACCTACATCCTTTAGTGTTCCACCCCCATCCCTTAGTGCTGTTTGTGACAGTATATTAGTATGATACAAACATTGGAACAACAATCCTATACATATAAGCAAAACATCTGAAAGCTGAATAATATACTCATTGAAGAAAAGTATCCACCAGCATTTAATTATTTATAATACCCAATTTTACTATTTTTCTTCTGATTCTTCTCCTTTAGGACTAAAGTAATTTTTTCACTCAAGACTCCGTTCATACCAAGTTACATTTTTACATTTTTTCCCCAAATGTTGACAGTTGACGGAGGGAACACAGAAAGCCATTTTCATTGTTTAATTGCTATATACAATGCACTTACAAATGATTAAAAAGATAAATCAAAAGTTTTCCAAAAGCATGAGGCTCCCAGTCACTTTAATGGTTTTCTTTTAGCTACCAAGATGTTTATTATACACTCATTTACAAAACAATGAGCTCTTACTGTTTATGAAAGTTTAATCTCTTACCCGTTTATTGCCTTAATATATCTCACATTGGTAAGGTTTACTTTTAAATGAAATCTATGATTGTGGGATGTGGATTCTATTTTATCCATCAACTACCAACAGAATGAGTAACATCATAATTGTATTCATCTACAAAGCAATTAAAATTGGGGTAATTGCTTTTGCTTCACTCATATTTGCATATAAAGTAACAGAATTAATATTTTATCATTTGGCACTGCTTTTTTGTTCATAGAATATTTCAACATCCATTTCAGTTTGGCCCTGGGCAACTGGGCAAGCCTTTGAAAAAGTTCAGCAGAACTAAAACAAAACACAGAAACATACACATGCATGATATAAGTTGACAACTGGAGTGCCCCCCAATAAATAAATAAATAAATAAATAAATAAATAAATAAATAAATAAATAAATAAAATGTTGGAAACCTGGCCCTTTACAGTATAATCACACATTTTTTTCCAAGTTCCCTAGATCTGACTGATTTGTTTCCCAGCAGCAAAACAGTCAGTAATGTCTGTAAGATCATATTGATAGGTAATGCTGTATAATGGTGAAGAGGCTGAGCTGCCAATCAGGACTTCCACAGCTCAAATCAGGCTTCTGCCATCAGTTCTGTCATCAGTTCATTTCGGCAAGACATTCCCACTCAGCTTCCTAGTTGCAAAATGGGGACAATAATAACAATTTTACACCTTTACCCAGCACTTTCATCTGATTAAGGACCAGAGCATGGATGAAAACCCAAAACGGATGGATTTCCAAGTGTAGCCTTATTTAGCTTGCAAGTGTATTTTGCCCAGTGAAAACTGTCAACAACCAACTATATAACATATGGGAAGGCGTGCAAACTAAATAATCAACAATAAAAGAAAAAAATAAATATAAGAACATTGACAAAAATCATGGAAAGTTGGAAGAGAGCAGATGAAAGAGGAATGTACATAGACAAAATTTGAAATATGGTTATATACAGGTCCAGCTTTGTAATCTGTGGATTCATTAGCCGTGATCTTAACAGACCATGGGTTCTAAACCAGTGATTTAAGACTGGACCTGAGGTCTGGGACGCAACCAGAGGTGTTCTCCAGTCACATCCAGGAATGAAAAAGCACTCCCATAAAAAAAAGTTAGGAAGAAAGGGAATAGGAGTGGGGGGAGAAAGGAAGTCCTTAGAATGAAAAGGGGTTGTATAGTGGTGCATGCATGGAGGGAGAAAGGAAGAAAGGACATAGGTTTTCCCAGAGAGATCTGAGGTTAGGCATGTACAGAGTTCTAGAAAGTAGGACAAGAAGGAAAAGGAAGGAAAATTGGGGGGTTGGGAGAACGATAGAAAGTTAAATTCAGACCACAAAGAAGGCCACTGTTGGAGATTGGTTCTCTGCAGCAGCAACCAAAGGCTGAGGCAGTTTGTGAAACAACTTCACCCACTTGCAGTAGAGAAGCTTCTCTCTCTCATCAAATGTCTCAACTGTCCGAAACTCAACTGTTCACCAATGTCTCAACTGTCCGAAAAGAATTGGAAGATAGGATTTTCCTTCTAGTTCTTTAAGAATTGGATAACGGGGATTTGTTCAATGGAGGCTTGAGGCTGATCTCAGACCTTCTCTGCAAACATTCAAAAATAAATTCAGGCATAGCACTGACACAGAGAGAAAAGTCACAATTAGTAAGCTGGTGTCAATTTGACTGTACACAAGACAAAGAAAGATAACAGGCATTGGTTAGTCTGGGGTTCGGCTGCACCAAGGATACTGTTCTCTATCTGCTGAGTTGAAGGTGTGAATTGCAGAGGCAATGTGCCAAAACCAGACAACGCTCCAGAGTACAATGGTTCTTAGATTGTGTCCAGAGTGGAGGGGTGCTTCATATCGCACCAATGGGTTGGACGCACAACAGACTGGCAGCAAGGCTGAAGGAGAAAAACAATTGGACGAAGGTTGAGGAACAACACAAGGGTCCAGTGCTCCAGGTTTTTATAGACTTTTCACCTATAGAAAACTATAGGATCTTTTGTGGGGTGAACTCATCGAAGAATCTTTCTTTGTTAGTGGATGGTTGCTGTTATCTTTACACCTTGCAGTGAGACTGGCTGCTAGTCCATCGATTCGACCAGCATGCCTCCTTGTTTAAACTTAGCTGTGGAATTGGTGAGGAGAGCTAGAATTGGGGATTCGTCTTTTGTTCTGCCAAAATGATCTGGAGCGTTAGGAGGTGGCTGTGGTCACAAGATAAAACATGTTACACCAGGACACCCTTTCATGGATCACTGCCTTGTCGTGGCGAAGGGGCTTGAGTAGCTCAATGAAGCTGTGAGCTATGCCATGTAGGGCTACCCAAGATGGACAGGTCACAGCAGAGAGTTCTGACTAAACGTGGTCCGCTGGAGAAGGAAGTGGCAACCCACTCCAGTACTCTTGCCAAGAAAACCCCATGGATTACAGAACAAAAAGGCTAAACGATATGACACTGGAAGATGAGACCCTCAGGTCGGAAGGTGTCCATTATGCTACTGGGGAAGAGCAGAACACGAGTACTAGTAGCTCCAGAAAGAGTGAAGTAGCTGGGCCAAAACTGAAAGGAAGCTCAGCTATGGATGTGTCTGGAAGTGAAAGGAAAGTGCGATGCTGCAAAGAACAATACTACATAGGAACCTGGAACGTCAGATCTATGAATCAAGGCAAGCTAGATGTGGTCAAACGTGAGATGTCAAGGCTGAACATCGACATCCTGGGAGTTAGTGAACTAAAGTGGACAGGAATGGGAGAATTTAATTCAGATGACCATTATATCTGCTACTGTGGGCAGGAATCCCTTAGAAGAAATGGAGTAGCCTTCATCGTGAACAAGAGAGTGAGAATAGCAGTACTGGGGTATAACCTCAAAAATGATAGAATGATTTCCATTCGGATCCAAGGCAAACCTTTCAACATCACAGTAATCCAGGTCTACGCCCCAACCACTGGTGCTGATGAGGAAGAAGTTGACCGCTTCTATGAAGACCTAGAACAGCTTCTAGAATTAACACCCAAAAAAGATGTCCTTCTCATCATAGGGGATTGGAATGCTAAAGTAGGCAGTCAAGAGGTAAGAGGAATAACAGGCAAGTTTGGTCTTGGAGTACAAAATGAAGCAGGGCAAAGACTGATAGAGTTCTGTCAGGAGAACACATTAGTCATAGCAAACACCCTTTTCCAGCAACACAAACGGCGACTGTACACATGGACTTCACCAGATGGTCTACATCGAAATCAGATTGATTACATTCTTTGCAGCCAAAGATGGAAAAGTTCCATACAGGCAGTCAAAACAAGACCTGGAGCTGACTGTGGCTCAGATCATCAGCTTCTTCTTGCCAAATTCAGGCTTAAACTGAAAAAAGTAGGGAAAACCGCTAGGCCCTCCACGTATGACCTAAATCAGATCCCCTACGAATATACAGTGGAGGTGACAAATAGATTTAGGGGCTTAGATTTGGTAGACAGAGTGCCTGAAGAACTTTGGACGGAGGTCTGTAACATTGTACAGGAGGCAGCAACTAAAACCATCCCAAAGAGGAAGAAATGCAAGAAGGCAAGTGGCTGTCTGACGAGGCTTTACAAATAGCTGAGGAAAGGAGAGAAGCCAAAAGCAAGGGAGAAAGGAAAAGATATAGCCAACTGAATGCAGATTTCCAGAGAACAGCAAGGAGAGATAGGAAGGCCTTTCTAAATGAGCAATGCAAAGAAATAGAGGAAAACAACAGAATGGGGAGGACTAGAGATCTTTTCAAGAAAATTGGAGATGTCAAAGGACAATTTCATGCTAAGGTAGGCACAATAAAGGACAAAAATGGCAAGGACCTAACAGAAGCAGATGAGATTCAGAAGAGGTGGCAAGAATACACAGAGGAACTCTATAAGGCCGATCTCAATGTTCCTGATAACCACAGTGGTACAGTCACTGAGCTCGAACCTGACATCCTGGAGAGTGAAGTCAAGTGGGCTTTAGAAAGCCTCACTAACAACAAAGCTAGTGGAGGTGACAGCATTCCAGCGGAATTACTCAAAATCTTAAAAGATGATGCTGTCCAAGTGCTGCTCTCCATATGCCAGCAAATTTGGAAAACCCAACAGTGGCCACAAGACTGGAAAAGATCAGTTTACATTCCAATCCCAAAGAAGGGCAATGCCAAAGATTGCTCGAATTACCGCACCATTGCACTCATTTCACATGCTAGCAAGGTCATGCTCAAAATCCTACAAGCTCGGCTTCAGCAGTATGTGAATCGAGAACTACCAGATGTACAAGCTGGTTTCCGAAGAGGCAGAGGAACTAGAGATCAAATTGCCAACCTTCGCTGGATCATGGAGAAAGCAAGAGAGTTCCAGAAAAACATCTACCTCTGCTTCATTGACTATGCTAAAGCCTTTGATTGTGTGGATCACAACAAACTGTGGCAAGTTCTTGAAGAGATGGGAGTTCCAGACCACCTGATCTGCCTTCTGAGAAACCTTTATGCGGGTCAGGAAGCAACCGTTAGAACTGGACATGGAACAACCGACTGGTTTAAAATTGGGAAAGGAGTACGACAAGGCTGTATATTGTCACCCTGCTTATTTAACTTATACGCAGAGTACATCATGAGGAAGGCAGGGCTGGAAGACTCACAAGCTGGAATCAAGATTGCTGGGAGAAACATCAACAACCTCAGATATGCAGACGATACCACTCTACTGGCAGAAAGTGAGGAAGACCTAAAGAACCTTTTGATGAGGGTGAAAGAGGAAAGTGCCAAAATTGGTTTGAAGCTCAACATTAAAAAGACTAAGATCATGGCAACCACTCCCATCACTTCCTGGCAAATAGGAGGGGAAGAAATGGAAGCAGTGACAGACTTTATTTTCCTGGGCTCCAAGATCACCGCAGATGGTGACTGCAGCCATGAGATTAAAAGACGTTTACTTCTTGGGAAGAAAGCTATGGTGAACCTAGATAGCTTAATCAAAAGCTGAGACATCACCCTGCCAACAAAGGTTCGCATAGTCAAAGCGATGGTTTTCCCAGTAGCCATGTATGGCTGTGAGAGCTGGACCATAAGAAAGGCAGAGCGTCGAAGAATCGATGCTTTTGAATTATGGTGTTGGAGAAGACTCTTGAGAGTCCCCTGGACTGCAAAGAGATCCAATCGGTCAATTCTCCAGGAAGTCAAGCCTGATTGCTCCCTGGAAGGACAAATGCTGAAGCTGAAGCTCCAATACTTTGGCCACCTGATGAGAAGAGAGGACTCTTTAGAAAAGACCCTCATGCTGGGAAAGATTGAAGGCAAAAGGAGAAGGGGGCGACAGAGGATGAGATGGTTAGATAGTGTCACCGAAGCAATGAATATGAAATTGGGCAAACTCAGGAAGCTAGTGGAGGACAGGGAGGCCTGGCGTGCTGTGGTCCAGGGGGTCGCGAAGAGTCGGACACGACTTAGCGACTGAACAACAACACCAGGACAGGCTCAGACGGCGGAGGGGGAGGGTCCACTTGCATGGCATGTTGATGTGCCTGAAATACTTAGAGCCACACCTTCCCGCTAGCTACACTACTGGCTATGGTGAAACAATGACAAAACTGTCAACCAGCACTGGAATGTTGGGATCTTTCCCCAATTATTCTTCTGATTCACTATGACTCTGAAAGTCTTCACATTACATTTGCATTGACTTTGTTAAACATACTGCCAAACCAGGATGGAAGATTATTCCTATTTCCATTTTATATCTCTTGTGGGGTTCAACCATTCTTTGTCTCCATGCCCCACATTTTAAAGTGCATTAACTTTTCAGAACTGCTCGTGGGTGTAAGTGCACTCCAAAATTCTGACTGATACGTTCTTTTATAGCTTGGGCCATTTTTCTTAATCCATCATTATCAAAGGCATTTAAAATATTTATACTTGGTTGATTATTACATTTTTATGGAGTTCTTAACCTCTGATCTAGCTGGCTTCCTTTCTTGCTCTAAATGTTTATTCCCTTACTACAGCTCTGCTAAGTTGTCTCTGGAGATACACCTAATGAGTTTAATCGGGAGGTGCACTTTGCTGAGCTGCTTTAAATGATCCTTGTAAAAGCTTTCGTGTTGCATTGATCATCTTGTAATCTGGTCACATCCTGCTCTTCGGTCTATTTCATTTATGGTGAAATATATCTAAGGTCTTTTGGGCCAATAGAAACTCTATATAAAGTAGTAGTGCAGGGCTGGCTTGGTCAGGCATAAAGGTTGTTGTGTATTCCTTACAATGGGCATAATTTGTCAGGAAGTTCCCTTCATGGAAGTGAACAAGAAGCAGCACAAGTGCACCCTTGTGCTCTTTCTATTTGTTTCAAATGGAGACTGTACAGGAAAGCAAAGATTTTCTTACTGTTTTTCCCCCCCCTTTGTTAATAGCATGATGGAGAGACTCCTAAACACTTGCCCACTGACCTGGATCAGACAATAGTTTACCTGTCCAAACATCTCCCCCCTATAAGACAAATGTATGCACATAGAGCAAGAGGCACTTTTTCAAGTGGTGTTCCTTTTATATTTAGCAGGGGGAGAGCAATTGTCCCTATTCACCCCAGCACAGTGTCTTTTCTCGTGGCTGCTGCTGGTGGTGTTCTGCATTTTTAGATTGTGAGCCCTTTTGGGACAGGGAGCCATTTAGCTTTATTATTATTTGCCTGTAAACTGCTTTGTGAACCTTGTGTTGAAAAGCGGTATATAAATACTTTTGATTGATTGATTGATTGATTGATTGATTGATTGATTGATTGATTG
>JAJKFI010000045.1:2610310-2680132 GCA_029204185.1 Lerista edwardsae
TGTATGTATGTATGTATGTATGTATGTATGTATGTATGTATGTATGTTCCACATAGGCTCCGCAACGCCTGGACCAATTCGCGCCAAACTCGGCACGCGGGTGCCTTGGCCCCCCGAGACCGTCACTGCGCGGTTTTAGAATGGATCGCGCCCCCACGGGCGCGGGTAAAAGCGAATTTGTGGTTCTCTATGGGTGGCTATGGGCTGAGCTGCAGCATTCCGAGGCTCTGATGATGTCATGATGAGATGCAAATGACATGCAAATGACATGCGGAATCTTCAGGCAGCAACTGAACTCTTTACAGTTGGAAGACAAACAGCAGCAAACAGGTTTCCCGCAGGCAAACCGATACAGGGCCAGGGAAATGTGTTCTGTGGACATGTGGGCGGTCCCTGCTTGGCAGTGGACAGTTGGCACAAGGTGCTGTGGCTGTTGCTCTCACTCTGAAAGTTTACTTTCACTGTATAACGTAAGGCAATTGGGCAGGTGCAACCAAAGGCTACAAAGATGAAACAACAGCGTACACAGGAAACACCTGAGGGAAAAAAAACACGACTTGAAACCGTACAGCAACAGAAACCGTACAGCAGCGTGACAATAGACTAAATGATAAGAGAGACAGAGCTGCTACATCTAGAGCAACAGAAACAGTACAGCAGCGTCACAAACTACAGGATATGAAATAGAGGGCTACTACATCTAGAGCAACAGAAACAGTACAGCAGCAGGGATGGGACATATAAACACCCGGGCACACATGTGAGTGGGGGGGTCAGGGATGGGACATATAAACACCCGGGCACACATGTGAGTGGAGGGGGGGCGGAATGGGACATATATACACCCAGGCACACATGTGAGTGGGGGGGGGTCAGGGATGGGATATATAAACACCCGGGCACACATGTGAGTGGGGGGGGTAAGGGATGGGACATATAAACACCCGGGCACACATGTGAGTGGGGGGGTCAGGGATGGGACATACAAACACCCGAGCACACATGTGAGTGGGGGGGCAGGGATGGGACATGTAAACACCCGGGCACACATGTGAGTGGGGGGGCAGGGATGGGACATATAAACACCCGGGCACACATGTGAGGGGGGGTCAGGGATGGGACTTATAAACACCCGGGCACACATGTGAGTGGGGGGGTCAGGGATGGGACATATAAACACCCGGGCACACATGAGAGTGGGGGGGGCAGGGGTGGGACATATAAATGGGCCATCTGTATGCCTGGTGAGTGGGGGGGGTCAGGGATGGCACATATAAACACCCGGGCGAAGCCGGGTATATAAAAGCTAGTAAAAAAATAAAAATAAAAAGATGCTGCCCTTGCGGACAGGGGCATATCGAGACAATCACCCATTCTCTTCTCTACCGCCCTTTCTATGTTGAGATCTGACAAAGTTTCCTGGTCCCCATTCTGAGAACAAGACAGGGGCTTTCTGATGTGGCTAAATTATGCTATCTTATCGGATTCTTCGGGTGAAATAACTGAAAGGGTGGCAACCTTCCTGCATAAGTTAACTGATTAAGTGGAATTATGCCCTGGATGATTTAATGTGTGTGTTTTCTTTTTTCTTTTTTGTCCTATGTTATGCCTGTCTTATGCCAATAAAGGATCTATACCACTATACTATTCAGATCAAGCCCACTAAAACCCAAAATAAATAGATCTCATACCGAAATACCTTTTGCAATCAAAGCTGACATTACAGTATTTCACTTGAGGAGAAAAAAAAAGTGTGAGGCATATTTTCATATGTGAACTGTGTGACTTGATGGATATCATGGCATTAGTGTTTAGTATGTTGGGCTTGGTCATAGAAGACAGTGGGTCAAATTTCTTATGGCAAACACACCTAGCTAGGTTTTGTGAGGAATCAGGTAACAACTGCCAAGTACTTTGTAAACACATAACCTATTTCTAGAATAATTGCATCTTTAAAGATAATTTCTCATTTAACTATGGCTGCAACTTTCCTGGGAATGAATTCAATGGGGCCATTCTAAGTAGACATGTGTTGGATTGGGCTGTCAGACATTTTCCCAGATTCAGCAAGGACAATCGATACTGGTGTGGCTTGTAACCCAGAGAGTATCACAGCTACCTACAATTAACTAGTGTCGCCTCATGAGAGCCATCCGTATGGCCTCCTCTATTTGTGTAATCCTTGTTTCCCTTTTTCAAGCAACTCTGATGAAGCAGACAACATATATATGTGACATTGTCCCTGTGTGGAAGCAACAATTCACACAACTGTTACCTCCACACTATCTCTACAGGTTACAAGCCTACTAGGGAGCCACTCCACACTTCCGTGAGTGTTCAAGCAGGTATCCACTGGCCACAATGACAATATCATGCGGGAGTAAAAATTTGAGTCCCGGTGTTAAAAGTATGTTTATTTGACTGAAACAGTTTTTAGCAATATGGGCTACATGTCTAAGCATGGGGGAAGGAGTCCCCCCTCCCCGAGTTAGTAAACCAGAGGCCACAGCTAGCTTGGCAATGATATATTGAGGAATGCACAACCTCCACACAAAACCTTCTTCCTGCTGTTTTAAAAACAGGATATTGATATTGTTACTATTGGAAGGAGCAAAGCAACATCATTGGATTCATGTTATTAAAGGAGTACTTGAAAAAAGGTTAGGCCTTCCTTGTACTTGAGGCTGGCAGGGAGAAGAAATTACAAGGAGTGGTTCCCCCCCCTTATTTTGATGTTTCTTCTGTATTCTTCAAGGAATACAGACCTGCTTCGAACAGAGCAGCTCTTCTTACGAGTTCACAATCTGAGTTGTGCTCTTTGCATACCGAATATTTCTCTTTGGAAACAGAGCTGTGATTTTTATTCCAAAGCACAGGCATGTTACACAAGTGATGCATCATTAACACGTAACTCTACTTAAGAGCCTTTTTTTTTTTGCCTGAACTCTAGCCAAGTAAGGTGGTCTTTAAAAGACCGATAAAGGCTTTTCGGGTTTGTCAAACCATCAGTATTCTCCTAAGGCACCTGCTTTCTGAAATGTGAGAAGCAGGAAAGCAATGTGTTAAATCACACAAAGGGATCCAGTAACAAAGCGATGTTCTTTTTTAAAAAGAAGCTGTTTGAAGGGGAAACCACAATACATTTGCATGATACTGTTTAGTACGGCCTCCTGTACAGTATCTTCCTTTTAAACTATTTTCCATTTATATGTAAATCACCAGCCATTTTGGAGGGCATGTAGAGTTGCTCTAGATACGGCTTTTGGATGCCAATTTTCAGCACACCTGGATCCACTTGACATGCACTTTCCATAACTCTAGTTGCCTCCTGCAGGTGGTCACAAAAAAGATGGTGAAACGGCAAGGATACGCTTTTTGCAATTTTTCTTTCGTTGCCCATACTCTCACCATTTCATATTTATTTAACACCAAGGCTTTCCTAGCTTGGGGAAGATGGTACATGACAAGTGTTGACTTTTGATTAGTTGATTAGCATCAACCTTTGCTAAAAGTGTGATCTGGATAAAATATTCGCACAGAAGACATATTCTGATATTTTAAACTATTTGTATTCTTGTCTGCATCGTGAAGATACAAATCACCTATTGCATTCTGAAATGTATCACATACGGTAATACCTTCTAGCTCTTCCTTTTCTATGCTTTCATCTTCCTACCTCCACAGCTCAACCTTTCCTGACCCATTTTACTCTCTTATCCCCATGCTCCTCATTTACCTTTCCTAGAAGCTCAGCTTGACTTGCCTTTCCCTCCTACCTACTCACCCTGCAATGGTCCCATGAGGTTGGATTGTAGCCAGGGAGCAGTTTCTCTGAAGAGAGGAAAGAAAGGGGAGTCACAGTCCTGGCCCGTGCGCCACCCCAGAATAGGACCGCAGGCTGCTGCCCACCTGGTTGCTGCCTGCCCACCTGCCACCACCATCCCGACTCATCCAGAGCCTCACACTACTCAAGGCTGCTCCACAAGCCCTTTGGAGGCTTATAAAAGCCTCTGGAAAGGTTTTAAGCGTTATTTCCAGTTTTCGATGGCAACCACAAGTCATGCTAACAGCATGACTGTTGTAAGTTTCTGAAGGGGTCGCGGACACCACGCATGGCCTGCCTGGCCCTCGGAAGAACCTTGGAGGGCAGTTAGGTGGCAGCGGCTCTGGCTCTGCTGCCACCCCAGCTCAAGTGACCCCCTGGACCCTGTGTTCTGCGCTCAGAACATTTCCTTTTTTCTTCTCTTCACAGCAGCCAATAGGCCTAGAGAGCCCTACTGGGAAGGGCAGGTAGAACCTTGCAAAATGCCAAGTTTGAACAGAAGAAACACTTAATGGGAACAGAGGGGAGGGTGACTCAAGCATAAGGCAGAACAATGGCAAGTGGGAGAAGGAAATAGAGGTGAGTGATAGCAGACAGTCACATGCCCTAAATAAAAAATCAAAGGCATTCTTAAGAACTCCTCCAGGTTACCTTTCTTGAACAGAGAACTCCTACATAGCTGCCACAAAAGTCCTTGGTGAATATTCAATTTAAATGAGCTCAGAATAGGCCTATTAAAGCCAATGGCTCTGTTCCAAGGAAAGTAGGTGGTGAAGATCTATTCCACCCCCAGGAAGAGCTCTACTAGAGCAATGGAGCTTAGGTGCATATATCAGTTGTGTTTCCTTGGATATACATTCCTTGGGATTTACAGTAGGTTCATACTGAATTAGCCTTCAGGATCTTCAGATAATTCAAACACATCCTCAGAATGGGAATTTGAAGAATAATTACTTTGGAATTAAACTTCAGCTATGTGGACTATGTATTAGCAATACATGTAAGTATGCAACAAAATCTTCCTACTGAAGAGAGGGCACAACGATTAGCCACATGTCTGGTCACCTATGGGGAGCAAGAATAACCTCTAGGCAAATATGAAGGGAAGCTATACAAAAAATAATTCCTAGGTTGGAAACGAAACTACTAATATAGTTGTGGGGGACCACTCTATTGGACTGAACCCTCGTTCCATATACTGGCTTATCTGCCAGTGCTTGTTAGAATAAACCAGGATTTGCTCGGTAAAGATACTGCAGCAAATCCCAGTTTATTTTCAACCAGGACTGGAAGCTTAGAACTTCCTCCATTAAGTCACAAAGAGAGAAGGGACCACCTGAGCCTGAGATTTGTGATTATATCACAGTACTGAAGTTAAACTACAATTCCTTGTGGTATCTGAACTGGCTCGCAACCCAATCCAAAGCAGCGCCGGCATAGTAAGATGAAGCAGGTAGGAGCCCAGTAGGAGCCTACCAGTCCAGTAGGAGGCAGCAGCAGAGCAGCACAGGGCAAGGAGTTTTTTTCCCCTTGCACCCGGGTAAGCCCCAGCCAGCCCTATGGGACTGCTCAGATCTACGCCTGCTGATTTGCAGGCGCAGGTGAACATGCGCAACAACGGCCCGAATCGGAGCTACCTTGGCCAGGAACAGCTGTCGTCCGTCGCCGCCTCCAGCACACCTGCGGCACACCCTCCACAATGTCCTGCGCCGACCAAGTGCCACCGGTGCTCGACCAGTGCACAATCAGTGCAGCCAACGGTCGCAGTGACACCGGTGCTGCTGCTTGCGCCGGTCCAGCAGCCAATTTGCTGGCACAGATGCACCTGATGGCACGTTTGCAACAGCACTGGATCAGCACAAGAGCGCAGCACCAGCACAAAGCCAGTATAGGATTGCGTTCTCAGTGATTAGGATAGGCATACCAGGCACCAGTTTTAAAAAAAAATTGGAAAGTGGCAATCCTTTTTCTTCCTTTCTGTTGGATATTTGCAAAAAAAAACCACTTTGCTTTTCACAGACTGAATTAAACTCACATAGTAATGAGAAGAAGTAGCATAGAGTGTCTTCAGCATTAAAGCTGTTGTAAGTGTGGAATCCCTGTTTCCCAATAAATGCAAAGTAATGAACAGAGCTACAATCTCTCTGAAATTAGCCATTTTCCCAGTTCTGCTTCTGAATATAACACATTCTGAAAAGTAAAAATAATCTTACTGAAATGCACTCTCAGATAAAAGAAACATTGATAAAGAAAGGCATGAGCTGAACCTATAAAAGTTTCTTCACGTAAGGTACATCTTGTGTCTTTTTCCCCCTTCGGTGTCAAAATGCAAAAACCTTTTTTGCTTCAAAAGCCAGTTTGATCTATATGCCAAAGTAATACT
This sequence comes from Lerista edwardsae, assembly GCA_029204185.1. Classification (NCBI taxonomy): domain Eukaryota; kingdom Metazoa; phylum Chordata; class Lepidosauria; order Squamata; family Scincidae; genus Lerista; species Lerista edwardsae. Next base: position 2,616,517 of record JAJKFI010000045.1, read on the forward strand.
GCAAAAAAAAAAATGTGCAATAGAAAACGCAGGCAATCAAGGTCAAGCCTGCAGGAGTTAACTGAGATCTTCATACTGAGTTTTAGTTACCAAGCTGGAGAAACACTTTTCAAGGGGATGTCTCCACATCTGAATAAATACTTTAATGCACAAACAGACCAGCAGTGTTGTTAACTTTCAGCACAAAACCAGCAGATTTGTCTTGTATGTACGTAACATGGGTGACGCATTTATTTTACTTTTTAATGGGGGGGAGAGAGGGGAGAAAATTGTCCAGTTTTGCTTCTAGCCTTGTCAGAGTAAAAACCAAATGAAAACGACACCACATTTTTGTATCAACTTTATCTTGCTTTATCTTCACTTGAAAGAGGACAGCTATTGGGGTTCAAGGGCCAACTTGCATTTTGTGCCCTTATTTCAAATGGAAATGGCCACGCCAAACCTGAACAAGTGCATAGAATGCTAAGTGTAGGCCAGGCCTTCTGACAGAAGAGCTCTCTGTCTTACAGTGTAAACTCAGGGCCCCATCCTATCCAACTTTCCAGATCTAATGCTGCCATGCCAATGGGGCATACAGTCACATGGGGGGGCAGTCCTTACCTCATGGCTGCACTGTGGCTGCATCAGTGCTGGAAAGTTGGATAGGATTGGGTTCTGAGGGTGCAATCCTAAGCAACTTTCCAGCACTGGAGTAAGAGCAATGCAGCTCTAAGGGAAGGGAAGAAACATTTCCTTACCTTGAGGACGCCTCCGTGACGCGCCCCCCCCCAACTGCAGGATGCAGCACATGCCCCATTGGCATGGCTATGTCAGTGCTGGAAAGTTGGTTAGGAGTGTGCCCACAGTCCACATATCCCAGACTACATAAATCCTCTTTGTTGCTGTTGCTATTAGTTATTTATCAGACTGATAGCAGAGTCTTCTCCTTTTATCATAGTGGTTCAATAACATCCATGTTCAGAAGAAACTTTGCATACCAGTTTCTAGGAACGCCACAGAAGGAAAGCATTAGTATCTTTTTGCCTTGCTTGTGGGCTTCCCAGAGGCACATGGTTGGCCACTGTGAGACAGAGGATGCTGGTTTTAATGTACCTTTGGTCTGATCCAGCACAGCTCTTCTTATATCCTTAAGCAGTAGGATTTCTCTGTTGTTTCTGAGTTTCTGGGTTCCACCTCGATGGCCATTTGATAACTAAAGGTAATGTTCTGGATTACATAATACGCCTTCTAAGGATATGCGGGGAGGGAATCACTGCTGCATGATGTGCTGATGTTTTCAGATTTTAAGGCACCTTTCAGTACATCCTTGAGATGTAAAACAGCAGGGAGCTGATTTGCTGAAATGAAAATATTTTGGCTGGCCATCATCCAAATGGCTCAGAGGAATGTGAATTCTGAGGAGATACAAACTTCAGAACAGAGGGAAGTAATGCTGTGTTTTCTCCGCAAGCAGGAAACATAAATACGCCACCTGCTAATTGGAGTCAAGACAAAGTTCTTTTTAAGATGACCTCCAAGGTGCAAGAAATGCCACCCTCCTGGAAATGTCCCCATGTATATGTTCGCTGACCGGGGTGAGATTTGTGGAATTTATCATATTTTTAGATCTGTTTGAAATGTATACATGTACCAATACACAAAACACAGGTATGAATAAATGGGAAAGTTTCATTTTTACTGGTTATTGGTCACAACTTGGAACTCCTTTGAATCCAACAGTGTGATGGGCAGCCCAATCCTATCCAATCCCCCCCCCCAATGCGGACACAAGCAGCACCAGTGTGGACTCTGCTGAATCTTATAGGGGAGATTTCAGTGTTGGCAGGCTCTTTGAGTAAGGAGACATCTGCCCCTTGCCCTGGGGTAAGCCCCAGCTGCCACAATGGGGCAACCGGGGCCTGCGCTTGCCAAATAGCTGGCACAAGTCCGCATTGCTCATGTCGGCATACCTGGTCCAAGAAAGGGGACAGGATACAGCGTACAGAGTTGCTACGAATTCCACACCCTTCTGCGTCTGATCCACTCCACTCACCCTCTGCCCCAGTCGCTGCCCTCCCCCTGCTCTGCCCTCCTCCCTGCCCTCCACCCAGCCCCATGATGCTTGAAGCAGCTTTGCCTGCTCTGGCATGCACTCCATCTAGATCTGGTGCTGGCGGGACGCACAGGCCTTCTCACTGGTGCCACCAACATCTGCACTATTGCAAATGCTTTACAGCATGTTTTCAACAGCCTGTGCCAGTGGAGCACAGACTCCGCCAGTGCAAAGGAGGAATAGGATTGTGCTGCTAGGCTGCAACCCTATACACACTTACCCAAGAACAAGTATCACTGATTAGATTACAATGGAACTTACTTCCACGTAAACAGATATAGACTGGTGCTGTTAACCTGAGCTGGCGAAGAATTTGGGGCTTTTCATCTCACTTCCTCTTGGAGATGAGCACTATCAAGTTCCCAGAGCTTACTTCCGTGTCAGTGAGGTGAATTTTGTCCAACTTCTCTAACAATCCTGGCCTTCTGATGAGCCGTAGGTTTGAGCCACAGATGGAGGCAGGTCTGATATTATAGACCACAGAGCAATCTAAGTGTCAGATGCATATTAGGGCATGAAAGATGCATGACCACTTAGCACAGACAAGACACAATCAGTAATGGGATCTGGGAATTGACTAACGGAACGCTGGGCGGGACTTACGCGTGATTGGCAGCCCGCCCGTTTCGTTCCTTGGGCTGCCTGCCGGCCGCGCGGGCTTCTCCGGGGGAGCACGCCCCACCGCTGCATGTCCGATCATCTGGCGCGCCCCCCGTCCCCCCGGCGAGCCAGCACCCCCCCCCAGGCCAGGACGGGCGGCGGACCGAACGGATGGGCAGCCAATGACATGTAAGTCCTGTCCAAGCCCCGCCCAGCGTTCCGGTAGTCAATCCCCAGATCCCACTACTGGACACAATCCATAGGGAAGATCTCTTGCGCAGTTCTCATTGTGCATTTTTGCACTGCTGCTGGGGGCAACAGCAGAGCGTGGCTGTTATGCCTTGCTTGTGGGCTTCCCAGAAGGATCTGCTTAACCACAGAGGAAAACAGACCTGATAGATCTGTGGCCTAGTCCAGTAGGGCTGTTTTTATGCGCTTATGACAACAGCAGCACAATGTTTTTCCTTTAGCTGTGACTATTATCTGTACATAAAGAGAGACTGTCTCGCAACAGAAAAGAATATAAAGTCATTACTGTTACTGTGTCAATGACAAATGGACTATAGAAGCACATTATGTCTGAGGGACACTGGAAACTACTGAATTTTCTGTACCAGAGGAGATAGCAATTTTTAAATTGCTACAGTCAGCAACACTGAAATTGAACAACAGGAAATAACACTGAACACAGTGTATGAGCCACATGGACTAACACTGCACACACAGCAAGGACATTTTTTTAAGAAAAGCAACTCTAAAATGCCATCAATAATCCATGCCACATTTCACATGCAGTTTGGAAACAGTGATTAGTTGCTAAAATTTCTCAAACATACTGTGATTTACCCGAGGCTAGAATTTCATTTTTCACTTTAGCAATTCTGTCAGGCCACTAAAGGTGACACTAACATTACTTATGTTATTTTCATGGTTTCATCTAAAAGGTAGTTTTAATCAGCTCTCTCCCAGTCACCGGTCACTGACAGAAGACAGATAGACGAGGAACAATTTAAAAGAAATGAAAGTTAATTTGCATTATTTCACACTTAAATCCAAGTTCATAAGAGGAGGGAGAAGCACTCTGAAATAGTGGACCTGATGCTCACAAAAGGGATACACAGAAACCCATGCAAGCAGTATTTGAACCCTCCTCCATCAATATTCTCCTACCAACCTAGCAGTTCGAAAGAATGTAAAAATGAGAGTAGAAAAATAGGGACCACTTCGGTGGGAAGGTAACGGCGTTCCATGCACTATGGCGTATAGTCATGCTGGCCACATGACCACAGAAGCTTGTCCTTGAACAAACGCTGGCTCTTCAGCTTAGAAATGGAGATGAGCACCGCCCCCTACAGTCGGTCACGATTAGAACATTTGGTCGTGGGGAAACATTTACCTTTACCTTTTACCATCAATATTGCTTGTTCCTTTGCATGTACAATGGAAATGCATGCACAGGCTATTCAAACAACAGAGAATGTGGCACTTTTAAATCAGGAAGTGGTGAGAGGAAGTATGAGCAATATTTCCAGAGCATGTGCGAAGAGAAGGGGAGATAATGCTACTATATGTAGTATAAGTGGGCAGGAGGTGTGGTCTGGTGGATGGGCCAGTGCCTGCCTGAAGAAAGCTAAGCAGGTTCAGCTGTGGTCTGCAGTTAGATGGAGACAAGAAATATGCGGACTGCTTGTGAATGCACACCATGAGAGAGTGTGGAATGTAGCAGAGTCAGCTACAGTTGGATAACATCTTGCGCACCGACCACAGGAACTGTGAGTGCTGGAAAATGTGGAGCACAGTCAGGATGATGGCTGCACTGGGACGGACAACATCGGGTAGACTTAGGGCTCTGTGAACTACTCTCACAGAACAATTATTGTAAAAAAAACACACCAAAAAACCATCGAAAAATAATGGTTTAGATTCACCTGTCTATGTAAACCACCTTGAATGTGTGTAAAAACAAAGGCGGTATATAAATACTTAAATTAAATAACAGTGCAATCCTAGATTGCACGTTGCGTCAACGCAGTGTTGTTGCGTCGCCACTATGTGCTTAGTGCCAACATGGGGGGGCTAAGCATCACCCCTACATTGGCGCTAAAGCTCTGAAGCGCTGATGGAGAGCCTCCCTTGCACTGATTGAAGCCAGTCGGTGCAAGGGAGGCTCTGTCCCATATCAGGATGGGGATTGGTGGGAGGGGGAGAAGCTGGGGGCGGGACTTGGGTGGGCTAGGGAGGTGGCCATATGGCCACATCCTAAGCCTGTCCGCGGGGCCGTGCAGTCTCCTTGGATCTGTGCCTGCTCTTTAGCGGGCGCAGATCCGAGGAGCACATAGGGGAGGCTGGAGCCTCCCCTACGGTAAGGAGCACACGCTCCCTTGCCATGGGGTGGGGGGGGCTCCTGCTTCTCCTATGCAGTGTCCGATATGGCACGGCCAAGTCGGCCTCACTATTCCGGCGCTGCATAGGATAAATAAAATAAATATACATTCCTAAATAAAATAAACGTACATTCACCCAGTATACATAAATGGGCTGTTGAAAGATTTCATTGGTGGGGTAGCATCCAAAAGTGGGCTTTGCTGTCAGTCACCACTGTGGCCTCCCTCTCCCCATCTACATTCCTCCTCACATCCATAGCACATGTCTTTGTTACCACTGGTACCAATGTTACCTGTTCCTCATTCTTCAAAGCCCATGCAGCAAAAAAAACCTTCCTCCATTGAAGGACTAGGCCAGCCCTTTATTCTCCTTCCCAGTAGGTGTCCCTAATTCTAGTGTTGCTTGTGACTCAGAGTCACAGAAGCCAGTAGGGGGACAGCTAAAAACTGAACTTCATATAAATAAAGACATTGTTCTGAAGACAAAATGGGCTCAATGTACAAGCCCCCCCCCACCCTGCAAACCCCAGCAGTCTGCTTGAAACTCAGAGATATTTTATCTCATGTATTTTGGGGATTAAAGAGAAAAAAAAAAGACCTGTCGATCCTTCTTGTGGTGCACCCTACTTATTATATAATAACCTGCCCTGTTTTCTCAGTCAGATGCCTTTCTGCTAACAGTGCACTCTTCTGCTGCAGTCTTTTATTTGATCAGCCAGCATTCCCACAGAATTATTTTCCCCAACCGAGGCCTATACCCCAATAAACTTTCAGTATTTATTAAATAAAGTAAAGCAGTAAAAGAACAGAACCCCATTTTTTTTTCTGTGCAGAGCAGAATGAAGCTGTTGGAAAATATTCAACTACAGACGATGAATGGATCTATTTTTTTCTATTTGCCACACCAAGGGCGTAATCCTAACCAACTTTCCAGCACTGAAATACCTGTGGCAACAGGGTATGTGCTGCATCCTGCTGTTGGGGGATAGTCATGGAGGCCTCCTTAAGGTAAGGGAATGTTTCTTCTCTTACCTCAGAGCCATATTGTCCTTACTCGGTGCTGGAAAGTTGGTTAGGATTAATGTCCCCTAAGCTTCTATGCATCAGCCTCTGTTATAGAACATATAGCAGAAAGGCCAGTTGTTCAATTACTTTTATTTATTTATTTATTTATTTATTTATTTATTTATTTATTTGTTAAAGAGTAATTTAGCCTATTTGGAGATTGCACTGCTACATCCATACACTATTCTAACTGCCTTTTCACCTTTCCTGTTCCAGTCCAATTCAATCTATAAGGGTCATAACAGAAAATTTAGGCCATGATTCAGCTATTAATTTGTTAGCAAAAAACTTCTCAAGACAGTACAGGTGTGCCCTGGTATCCACTGTTTCAGTTATCCATCAATACCATGGATACTGGGACACCTATTAAAAAGGTGGGGGGGGGGCACACACATTAAACAAATCTCTTTTTTTTTACCTTGCTGCAGCAAAACCACTGATGTTCCCCTATCTTTAAAAAGGCATCTCCAGTATCCACCGTTTTAGGTATCCACAGTGAGGTGTGGAACAGAACCCCAGCTGATACCAAGGCATGCCTGTACATCTTAATTCTGCAGCTTAATGCTGCTCTGCACAGAAAAAATATGGGTGTTCTGTTCTTTTACTGCTTTACTTTATTGAATAAATGCTGAAAGTTTACTGGGGCACAGGCCTAGGTTGGGGAAAATAATTCTGTGGGAATGCTGGCTGATCAAAGACTGCAAGAGGAAGCAAGGATCTTGTTGTCTTATGTGCTCCCTGAGGCATCTGGTGTACCACTGTGACACCAGGAAGATGGACTAGATGTGCCTTATCTTTTTATTGTAGCACAGCTGGGTGCTGTGGTGTTCGGAGGTGAAGAATAAACTGGAATCTTCATAATCAGACGCACTGTGGCATTAACTTTCAAATGCTGAAGACAGGGAAAGCCAACTTTGTGTGTTGTACGGTCATATGCTTACTCCTTGCTACTAACATCCTAGACGGAAACTTTACACTGAGGGACTTTACACACCTATAAATTTTCTTCAGTCTACCTGAGGAAGGGTTCCGAATAGGTTTAAAAAAAAAATCTGCATACTTTAGTACTAGCAGGAGTGGCTGAGAACCAGTGTACAGTAGTATGGTGACAATGAAACAGAACTCTGAACTAATAAAGCCTTTATCCAAATGAATGGTGTAGCTCATGGAAGTGTAGCCTGGTGCAGAGGGCAAAATGATACTCCAGAAGTGACCTTTTTGAAAAGGTCACTTTACCTTTTCAAAATGGTGAAAAATGGGGGGAGCCTGCCTTCTTCCCCCAGAGCTTGCCCCTCTCCTGAAGCCCCAGCCCCTCTCCTGCTGTCCTGAAGCTCCCATCACTCCCCAAGCCCCTGGAGCAAGAGCAGCTGTGTTTGCTGCCACTGCCTCTTTAAAAAAAGAAAATGAACTCTTTGCAAGAGGTGGCAGTGAACACAGTCTCTTGCTGCTGCCGTCTCTTGCTCTGCCACTTCTCCCCAGCCCCCCCCCCTCCTGCTGCCTTGAAGTCCCCTGAGCAAGGGAAAAAAATGCTGCCGTCACACCACTCACCCGACAGCTTCCAATGCTGGGGCTGGGAATTCCCCCCTGGGCAGCTTGTAGCCCAGTGTAAAGGCTACCCCCTTAGCTAAGCCACTGATCCAAATCTTCTGTCTGCTATAAGCCTGTTAGTAGCTTTAGAGAAGCCATTCTAATCTGTTTTCATTGGCCGTTATGCCAGTGTGTTTATATGCAAGGGAGGTGCACTGAACTTGATTTTCTCAAATGTGTGGGGAAGCTACTTGATGTTTCCCTTATAAACACAAAACGTGTAACCATGGAAGGAGTGACCAGTGCATGAGCTGGCATCAAAGAGCAGGCATAGTCCAGCTTCCCCCTCCCTGGGTTGATTGATCCTGGAGTAGGGTATTCTTAATAGGGCCTTCTGTCTCAGACTCAGCCCGATTTGCGACGTGGGGCTGAAAATAATGCCGACTGTCATTAACAGTTCATTTGAGATATTTCTAAGCCACTCTTCAGATAATTCTCTCAGGGCAGCACACAGAATTAAAAGGAATAAATCAAGTACTGTACTGTACATTCAAATACTAAGCAGAACTGCAGCTTAAATAACATTCCCCAATGCTGGAGGAAAAACAAGTATTCATCCCAATGCCCAAACAAAGAAAAATTGCATTTTGGGGGGGGGGGGAGGTATTCCCAAGTTGGCTCTCTTCTCAGTCACCACCCTCCAAACTTTAGACGGCGGGTCAGGGGGGGAATCTTTTGATGACCAAAATGTCCAGGCAGGCTCATACATGGTCCTTCAGGAATTACAGGGTTGTCATAAGGTTACTGACATAATGTGCATGAAGCACAATGTACGTAAGTCTACTGACACAATGTACTTCGAGCACTCAAAAAGCAAAAGGACTGTAATAAAAATCTCCCCCCCCCCAAAAAAAAATCATGCCTTACCTTCCTTGTATTTCATACACCAATCCCCACTGTGGGGAGCTGACTGGGATAATGACCGGCTACAATGTAATGAGAATTTAAACACACCTCCCAATTCATTACAAAAGAAAAGTACGTAAACAAGCCATGTCATTCGGGGCTGTTTTGATTTGGCTTATTTACTTTTTTCTGTGCAAGCCATCAACTTGATTAATAGCGACACATTAAAAGGACTCGAGGACAGCCATCTTTTGTCGCAAAGCAAATGGAGCAAATTAGCCATTCTGCATGCAGCAATTCTAGATGGCAAGGTACCGAGGATGAGGGAGATGGGTTCAATACTTTTAAAGATCACTGGCTATTATTTAGTGCTTACCCCAACTATTGATTTATTAAACTGCTGCTGGTGTGTAAGAGGATCAGTTTTGTTATAAAGAAAAAGAAGAAGAGGAGGAGGAGGAGGTGAGAAAAGCAGGGAGAGGGACTTAAAGCTGCCATCAAATTTGCAAGACTTCTATTAATATTGCCCAAGAAACACTCAATATAGGGAAGAGCCTAAGATGAGAGACAAAGGTGATTTTTTTTCAATACTGGTAATTAATTTCCACTTTGCATAGGCTAATTGAGGGCAATCAGAGAATATTGTGTGACACTTCATTACCTAGTCATCAAATGGATGGCAACCTTCATTCCTTGCTAAATCTCTTAACCTACATCTTCCTTTGCTAGTATACAAAAGACCCCCCACCCTCATTTGCCTTGTAAGGGTTGACATTTCTCTATTCTCTGCAGCGATTAATTCCTGTACTCTCAAGAGTGTGCCCTGATTGGGGAGATGAATTATTATTTATAAAAATATATATATATCAACATACACAGAGTTTACATAGTGAAATGTAGACCCCGGCCCAAAGGAATGTACTTGAGCTTCATGGGACTAATATTTGAAGGCTTCTTTTCAATGATCAAAAGTCACATCACAGTCATCTGAAGGAAGTCAGAAAGATGTGGGCAAAATCCCATTCTTCACACACAGTTCATCTGAGGTGTAAAATCTAACACTCAAGTTGTTTTAGTAATAGACAGGGCAGATTTTTATTAAGCATGGAATTGTAAGATAGGAGTTTGGTTCCAGTGCTTCACTGTATGTACATCTAGATATGGTACCCATTGTATGTACATCTAAGTATGGATGCTGTCACAATGGAATGTTTCAACAGAAATGTGCACTTAAATTGACATCCTGGAGTATACCTAGTATATGTACCTAGTAAACATCAATGGTTCTCAAACGTTTTGGCATTGGGACCACTTTAGAATGACAGGACCCACTGGAAGTGATGACATGGCCAGACGTGCCGTCATTGTGAGGACACAGCCTGCTGCTTTCCTGAGAATGCAATCTTTCTGCATTCTTTCTGCGCAGTCTTTCTAGTAGCTGTTGCTGGTGGTCTGCCTTTTTTTTTTTAGATTGTGAGCCCTTTGGGATAGGGAGCCATTAAACTTTATTAGTATTACTATTTGCCTGTAAACCACTTTGTGAACTTCGTGTTGAAAAGCAGTATATAAGTACCTGTTGACTGATCGATTGATTGATAAGTTGCGTTATTTTTCAGTAATTTTCTAATAGCAACGTGAATCAGAAAGTTAAAAAAAGCCTATTTACAACCGTGACACTAGCAGAACAAACGCACAGCTTTCCCCCTTTCCAGGATCCCATATATTCAATATGGCTGCAATAGGTACTTCGTGACTGACCTTAAACTGGCTTGTGACCCACTGGTTGGTCCTGACCTACAGTTTGGGAACTGGTATAGACAGTTTATCAATGTAACACAGATAGGGTATTTGCATGGGGTGTTCTATTTGGATGCAAACTAACAAGATTTTCATGGGTCTAATCCGTGGTTCTCACACTATGGGTTTGTGACCCACCAGTGATATCAGAGCAACTGATAAAGTGGATTTTTTATATATATTTCAAGATGGTCCCCAATGCTAAGATGTCTGGGAACCATTTGTCAGCTTCCTCCTCCACCTCTTCCACCTCCTGTTTGCTGCAACTTTCAATTTCTCTTGCATGTCTTTGTTGCCACCTCACAAGATTTGGAAGATCAGAGTGTTGCTTCCTTTTACTTTCACTGGAAGAAAACCTGCATTCATTCATAACCATCTTTACTAGTCATTATTTCTTTGCCGCTGAAGCATTTTAACACAGGATATTTCAGAAAATGAGTTTTTCAAATTGAGCAATGATTCAACTCGGAGATTAGCACAAGATTGTTTTTCCCCCCTCCATCTCTTTAAGCAAGAAGGACACTTTAACAGAAGTCACATAGTGACTGAACTAAAAAAATAAAACCACTGAATTCAGTTTGTGTTTTTTTTCCCCATCCTCCAATATAAAGAGCTTAATAAATCAATATTATTAGGCTCTTTTCATCCATATGCACTTTAACATAATAAAAGCTGTACAATAAGAAGAGATTTGAAGACCATCGAGCAGAAAATTCTTTGTGTGTGTAATTTTCAGGAAGTTGTGACATTCTGTTTTCTCATGGAGTACACTGATACTTCCACAAGCTTCACGCCCAGCAATTGGCTCACTGCGTTTATCACTTGTCCATTTCCAGTACAAATGGTTGTTTATCGTCTTTCACCCACCAAGCCAGAAGCTCATGCACCAAGTCATAGGGTGCCACGGGATCCTCCAGCCTAATTCATCCTCTCATCTTGCATCCTGTACCCCCTTCTTCACCCTCTTTTTCTAATCTCTGCTCCATCCTGGGTGGGTCCTTCTTCCCCAACCTTCCCCTACTTTTCAACTTCTTACTAACTTGCTCCCAGGGCCCATGACAGAGGGTTGTACTGGGGGCACAAGCCAAATTACAATCTGGACACAAGCAAAACAACCATATAACCCTCCCCTTTTCCAGCGTCCCATCTTCCCATTTTTTTTCAAAGATGGCTGCATTAGGTGCTGTGAAACACACCTGAAATTGGCTCATCACCCACCTATTGGATCCTGACCCACAGGTTGAGAAACACTGATCTAACCTGTTCAGTGGGACCCAAAGGACCAGTGTGATGCGAATGAGGGCACACAACTGTGTATGCTATCACAGCTTATTTCATGCTGATCTGCTTTGCTGGATTGTGTGCATGCACACAGTTTGGTTCTCAGTGTCAATCTAGTGTCAAACGTTAGACACCGTAAGCATGCTTTGTGTACTGAGCATATTCTACATCACCCATTCTGTTTTCAAGGTTGTTCAAACACAGGATTTATTCAGAAAACAGATGCCCTGGCTACACAATGTAATGTCCTAAACTTGGATTTTATATGTGCAGATGTTGTTTTCAGTTGTTTCCTCCTGCCTTTAAGGGGGCAGGGATATTTTATTTATTTTATTTATTTTATTTATTAGATTTCTATCCCGCCTTTTTGCCCGAAGGCACCCAAGGCAGCATTACAATATAAAATTCAACACAAAACACAATTTAAAAACAATATTAAAACAATACAATAAAACAAAATTAAAACAAGCAATAAAATTTAAAAACAAGGCCTGTGGATCATAAGGTATAAAATATAAAAGTGAACCAGCCAGCCAGCCTGTCAACAGTTAAAAGCTTTTTGAAATAAAAAGGTCTTCAGCCCCCGCCGAAATGTTAACAAAGAGGGAGCAGTTCTCAGTTCTAAGGGGAGGGTATTCCAAAGTTGGGGGGCCACCACCGAGAAGGCCCTCTTCCTGGCCGCCACCCCTCTCACTTCTCCTGGTGGCGGCACAGTCAAAAGGGCCCCCCCAGATGATCTAAGAGTACGGGTAGGATTATATGGAAGGAGGCGGTCCCTCAAATACCCCGGACCCAAGCCGTAAAGGGCTTTAAAAGTCAAAACTAGCACCTTGAATTGGGCCCGGAACAGAACCGGCAGCCAGTGTAGCCGCCGAAGCAACGGCTCGACAGAGTCAAACCGATTTGCCCCAGCGACCACCCGAGCCGCCGCATTCTGTACTAGTTGTAATTTCCGGACCGTCTTCAAAGGCAGCCCCACGTAGAGCGCATTGCAATAATCTAATCTGGATGTCACTAGGGCGTGGGTCACTGTGGTCAAGTCCGCACAGCTCAGGTACGGCCGCAGCTGGCGAATCAGCCGAAGCTGAGCAAAGGCTCCCCTGGCCACCGCCGACACCTGGGACTCCAGGTGTAGCTGTGGATCCAGGAGAACCCCCAAGCTGCGAACCTGCTCCTTCAGAGGAAGTGCAACCCCATTCAGAGCAGGACGATAGTCCAATACCCGAGCCGTGGATTTCCGAACCAAAAGCACCTCTGTCTTATCCGGATATTAAAGAATAAGCTTCCTTCATTTTGAATGCTATCCACAATGTATTTATTTTATATTGATGTGAACTAGAGTGGTTTTGTCATATGAATTTAAATAGTATTTTTTTTATGTTCAGGCACTACATGAATACTACTTAATTATTCAATTCAAACTGAGAAACAGAGTCCATATCTTTTAGTAAATTTTAGTAAATTTAGTAAATTTGTGAAGAAGAAGACTTTCTTCTTCACAATAATTAACATATTATTTATTTTGATAATTTCATTACCCATAGAGGGATGCAAACTGGTTTAATTTTAATCTCAAAATGTTTTTCTTGGCATTGTTCAGCTTTCACCACACCAAAAAGGGCTTTTTTTTTTAATGCAGCAATGATGTGATGATGATGGGAAAAAATAATAATAAATATTTGGATCTATGAAATCTATTTGGATCTATTAATTTTTTTGCATCCAAGAATCAGGGCCAGCTCTAGCAGCGGCAGGGCCCAATATGGGGCATTCCTGTGGGGCCCCCAACCCTCCCTGCAGGGCCCCCCACTCACCAAGAAGAGCTCTGTTCGTGCCACGTGCAAAGCATGGCATGTGGAAGTAGCTGGTGGTGATATCAGAACATCACCGCTAACTACTTCCAGGTGGCCCATTTTGGGCTGTTCAGAGGCAGAGGCAGGTGGGAGAGACCAAGGTAAAGCTGCTCTGCTTGCCCCACTGACTTACAGCCCATAGAGATCCCAGCTGCAGCCACAGGCAATATGCTCACGCTGCTATTGCGGGGGCCCCTGAAGCGCGGGGCCCGATATGACGACATTGGTCACATTGGCTTAAAGCCGGCCCTGCAAAGAATTTACCAGCTACCATTTTTCCTGGCATATTAAATCACTTCAGGGGGCGGGGAAAACAGCGAAACAGAGTGTTATGCAACGGGCGGGCTGCCGCTCACCCGTTCCTCCCGCCCAGCATACCCGTTAGATGACACTACTGATCCTGCATGGATACCAAGGGCCCACTCTATGTACTTTGGATCTTTTCTTTGGAAAAAAGCATCACATTCAATGCAGATGAATGGAGGACTCTTTGGAGTAAGATAACATTTGCTTCCTTGCCCTGGGATAAGCCTGTGCTGGGGCCACTGGACCTATTCGGACCTGTGCCAGCTCTATAGGTGGCACAAGTCTGCGCAAACCTGGGATAGGGTGCTTGAGGTTAGGATATCAGTGTGCACCACTGCCAATGATACCAGCCTTTCCCAGCCCCATTGTGTCCAATCTCTTACACAAGCTTAATACAGGTGTCTGCCCTTTGTTCTAGCATGGTTTTCTATTAGGAAGCCAATGAAATACACACAGGGAAAAAAAAATACTACTGTGCCACTAGCCAGACTGCCCACAATATGATTTAATTTTCATTTCCTTAAGCCTGCCAAAGCCACCATTTCTCATAATCTCTAGTCAATATGGGCTAGTAATTAAATGTTAGATGTTGACTATTTACCTGAGGCTGGAGAGACTAAATGAGAAATGTTGTCCTCTCCAACTTCAAGCCCTCAAACAGAATCATGAACAAAAAAATAGTGATTTGGAGAATTAAAGATAATCTAAGGTGAGAACACAAAAGATTACCGTATATTGCCCTGTATAAGCTGCTCATGGATAAGCCGTGCACGTTTTAAGCCAAAAATAATAGAATTTGCTAAGACCAATCGAGGGTAAAACTTTTATTGTTATGTTTTTAATTTTGTTCTATATTGTTTTAATATTCTTTTATATTGTCTTTTAATGTAAAATTTTATATTTTTTGTAATGCCGCCTTGAGTGACTTCGGGCATAAAGGCGGGGTAAAAATCTAATCTATATATATAAAAACGGACGTGGGTATGTGGGTATGTGGGTATGTATGTATGTTATTTATAGGCGTCTCCGTGCCTTGACCCACAGCCACGAAACTTGGCACACACGTACCTTGCAGCCTGGAAGGAATCACTGCGGGGGGTCAGACCCCCCTAGCGCCCCCGGGGGTGGGGGTACACGGGGGTCTTTGCGTGAACATCGTCGGAAACGGCCGAAATCGGCGTCAAATCTGTAGTTTTCGGGGTCGCCGAGATGAGTGGCGACCCTCCTGATGCCGTTGGAGTCCGGGTTCAGCCCCCCCCCCCCAACGTGGGGGGCAAAAAGGGGTGCGAAACACAGCGTCCACCATGCCCTGCTGGAATGCCTGGACCGATTGGCACCAAACGCGACATGCGGAAGCCTAGCAGCCTGGCCGCAAATACTGCGGGGTTCGGGCCCCCCTACCGCCCCCGGGGGTGGGGGTACGCGGGGGGCCGACGTGAGAATGGTCAAAACCGGCCAAACTTGGAGTCAAACCCACAGTTTTCGGGGTCGCTGAGATGAGTGGTGATGCTCCCGGCGCAGGTGATGTCTGGGTTTGCCCCCCCACATGGGGGGCAAGAAGGGGTGCAAACCACAGCGTCCGCCATGCCCTGCCGGAACGCCTGGACCGATTGGCACCAAACTTGGCATGCGGAAGCCTAGCACCCTGGCCACAAACACTGCGGGGTTGGGGACCCCCTAGCGCCCCTGGAGGTGGGGGTACATGGGGGTCCCCACTTGACAACGGTCGAAAATGGCCAATATCGGTGTCAAATCCATAGTTTCCGGGGTTGCCGGGACGAGTGGCGACGCTCCCGACGCTGTGCGAGTTCAAGTTCCCCCCCCTCAGCGTGGGGGGCAGGAAGGGGTGCGAGACACAACAGCCGCCATGCCCTGCTGGAACGCCTGGACCGAGCGACACGAAACTTGGCACGCCTACACCTTGTGGCCTGGCCACAATCACTGCGGGGGTCGGGCCCCCCTGGCACCCCCGGGGGGTGCGTGGGGGTCCCCGTGTGAAAATGATCGAAAATGGCCAAACTCGGTGTCGAATCCATAGTTTCCGGGGGCGCCGGGACGAGTGGCGATGGTCCCGACGCTGTCCGTGTTCAGGGTCACCCCCCCTCGGTGTGGGGGGCAGGAAGGGGTTCAAGACACAACATCCGCCATGCCCTCCTGGAACGCCTGGACCGGACAACACGAAACTCGGCACGCGTACACCTTGCGGCCTGATGACACACCCTTCGGGGGTTAGACCCCCGTAGCACCCCGGGGGTGGGGGTGCGCTGGGGGCCCAAGTGAAAATGGTCGAAAGCGGCCAAAATCGGCGTCGAATCCATAGTTTCCGGGGTTGCTCCTGACACCGTCGGAGTCCGGGTTCACCCCCCCTCGGCATGGGGTGCGGGAAGGGGTGCAAGACACAATATCTGCCATGCCCTGCTGGAACGCCTGCAGCGATGTGCACCAAACTCACCATTCGCGTGCCTTCCAGCCTGGCAACAGATACTCTGGGGGTCAGGCCTCCCTAGTGCCCTCGGGGGGCCCGGGGGGCCCGCGTGGAAATGGCCGAAAATGGACGAAATCGTCCTCGGTTCTGTAGTTTCTGGATTCACCGAGGCAGACAGCGACGCTGTGGGAGTTCGGGTCCGCACCCCCCAATGTGGGGGATGGGAAGGGGTGCGATACAAGATGTCCACCATGCCGCACTGTGACGCCTGGAGCAATTGGCGCCAGACCCGGCATGCGTATGCCTTGCGGCCTGGTGACAAACACTGTGGGGGTCAGGCCCCCCCAGTGCCCCTGGGGGTGGGGGTGCGCAGGGGGCCCCAGGTGAAAATGGTCGAAAACGCCCAAAATTGGAAGATGGGTCAGGGATGGGTCAGGGACGGGAGATATAAACACCCGGGCAACGCCGGGTAACAAAAAGCTAGTAAATAAATAAATATAAATAAATAAACTTAGGGGTAGATGCACTTTGAATTAGAAAATTTTGTCTTATTTTACCTGACTCCCAATCCTGACAAATTACCTACCAGTAATTGTTGCCTAACAACTGTACAATCTATCTATTTATTGAAGAGAAATAAAAAAATTTTATTTTTTTTAATATAGAATATTATTTTCTAATATAGAATATGCATTTTCTTTTAATATAGAATAGTAAAACAAGACTGTGATCCAGAAAGTGCCTTTCTTGTTTCTATAACCTAAGAGATGTTTTAAGTGACTCTAAATGTCTTCTGGAAATCCTTGAGAGTCTAATTCTTTACCACTGATTCAAAATAAATGGTGGGCAGAAGATTAGTTGATATATGAAACTAGCTCTCCTCTCTCCTGCTTTGCCTGCTGGAAAGATATTCAAAGTGCTCCCAGGAATAGGCAGAGGATATGACATGCTGGGATAGGAATCTAGCCCTTCCCTCCCTGAAAATTACTGTGAAAATCAACTAACAAATAATGTATCCTGCCTGCAAATGGGTGCAGAGAGAGATTCTAAACCAGGATTGGAATCACACATGAAGAGTGAATGTAGGTCTAAGTGTAGAACTTCATATCACTACACATTCAGTTTGCAGGCACCCAGTGCAACTGCCATTCATTTCCTTATCATGCCAGGGTCCTGGAATTCATTTTGTTAAAAAGTTTTCATTTGGATCTAGGTTGAAAGATGGACCGTGGTCTTATTTGTGGTGTAATTTTCATGTACACAGACTAGTTTATGGCCAAACCCCCCCCCCCACAAAATAACTAAGAAATAGATTGCAGTAAGCCTACAGATTCACTTCTCATTTCTGTGAGCTAAAAATATTCACTGTTTTTTCATGGACTATTTGTATAGAGTCAAGAAGTGTTTGCTCCATTATGTGATTTTCTGGTACTTGCTTCAAAAGTTGCCCATTAAGGAAGAGTTGCCTTACTCTGAATTGACTTTGTTTCCCCTCAGCAGTGTCAACACATCGCCAGACCTGATTAGTTGTATAAGTTTGTGACACCATTCCACTCAGTATGTTGTCTCCAATTGGCTAGGATCACTCATGTGACAAATCAAAATAGTAGCAGTAAGAATTAGAAGAAAATGGTGCCAGTACCAGCTGATAGAGGGAACAATGACAGCAAACAATGACAGCAAAATTTACTGTTATTTTTTTTAAAAAAGCTTTTAAAACAACAGTAAATACTTCCACATTTAAAGGTTCAGAATGGAAACATTTTGTCACCCATCTCCAATAGCACTACTTCTGACCTGAAATGTCAAACAGGAGAACATCTGACACAGCTTAGTGAAAATTAATCTAAAGTAAAACAGGTGTCAAAGTTTGTTCACTTTTACCTAATAGAAAGGTAGGGTATGGTTGTTCAAAATACATAAATAAATAAATAAATAAATAAATAAATAAATAAGAGTAAAATAAAAAGTTACCCACTGCATATAATTTACTTAAAGTTTGGAATCCCCCTATGGTCACAGATAATCCTGCTCTAAGTTGTGATATACTCTCAGCAGCTTGACCACAATTAGACTATGATAAAATCAGAAGATACTCAACCAAACAGTGGCCAAAAGAAAACAACTGTCCACATATATGTAAGTGCAGAAGCCAGGACTAGCATTAAATTAAATGCAGTGTATACCAAAGGATGCTGAAGAGAAACAGGTGTGCACCACACCAACAGGTGTGCACCATGAATCTAAAACTGATTCATCATCATCATCATCATCATCAAACCTTTATTGGCATAAAATGCAAACATATAACAATAATATATCAAGGAATCAAGAACCCAGTCGGAAGTTAACAATGAACAGAAATAGAGCGGGACTCATTAGCTTGCATTAGTTTCAATAAAAAAGATGCCAACAATGATATGGCCTCAGTATCACCCAGAGCAAATAAAGTTTTCAGTAATTGCGAGCTCTCTTTCAACTCCCAACGATGTAAAATGGGTTGCAAATACTTCTCTCTGATAAAAGCATGAGTAGGGCAATACAAGACTAAATGCTCCAGGGTTTTGATAGTTTTCGAATCACGTGGACAAAGACGATCTTGGAGAGGAATTCCTGAATATCTGCCCCATAAAATTGCCGAGGGGAAGGCATTGCAACGGGCTAGAGAAAAAGCATGTCTAGCCAATGGGGAGTCCAATATAGATAAATAAGAGGGGCATGTCCCCACTGTTACTGGTAATTGCAGATACAAAGGAGAGCAGACTTTATTAGCTGCTACTAGCAAGTTATGATCATGGATAACCAGCAGTCTTCTTTTAATTAAACTAAACGCTTCTGTACTGGATAGCGAACCCAGAGTTTCTATGCTGATACCCAACTGGGATAATTTAGAGACCCATAAACTGATAGAAAAATATGGGTCTGAAAGTAGATGAAATATCAAAGAACCCCGTGAATTAGAATAATGTATTCTAATCCAAAATTTGAAGGAACGAATCCAGGCAAGCGTCTCAAGTGTACGCTGACCTGATTCCAGACAGATCACTGCGTAGGAAACACAGTTTGGTAGAGCAAGGATCTTCCTAAGGAAGGTTGACTGAACATTTTCGACTGACTGGTTGAAAGAGGAAATCCACAGGGGTATGCCATACAGCAATTGGGCAATACTTTTGGCTCCAAAGACCTTAAGGGCCGAGGGTACAAAAGCTCCTCCCTGGTTATAAAAAAAACTAAGGATGGCTCTAGAAGATATCAGAGCCGCATTGCGAGCTGAATTTCGATGATTGGCCCAAGAGAGATTGGAGGCAAAAGTCAGACCAAGATATTTGAATGTCTTGACTTGTTCAATGGCATTGTCATTGAAACACCAGCTGTGCTGTTTCCAAGATCTAGAGAATACCATGATTTTTGATTTCCTGTAATTAAGTTGTAATTGGTTTTGTGCTAAGTATTCAAGAGATTTAGAAATCAATCGCTTGAGACCTATCCGAGTTCGAGAAAGAACAACTGCATCGTCTGCGAATAGTAATAGAGAAACTCGACAAGAACCCAAGATAGGAGGGTGACCATCCACCTGAGCAAGAACCGAGGCCCAATCATTTATGAAGAGATTAAAGAGAGTTGGAGCTAATACACAGCCTTGTTTGACCCCCCTGTTAGTAGGGAAGTCATCAGAAACGTTCTTGTTATTCGGCATGCGAACTTGGCTGGACGTATTAGAATAGAGGGCTATTATTAAATTTAGTAGTTTCTGATCGATACCCCTCTGTGCCAATTTCTGCCATAATAGATGTCTATTAACGCTATCAAAGGCCGTCTGGAGATCTAAAAACTCCACGAAGAGCTTGGATTTAAGATTGACCACGTACTTATGTGCAAGATGGTACAGAATTAAACCATGATCAAGAGTGGATTTACCTTTTGTGAATCCAATCTGTTCGGGCCCGAGGATGTTATTTTGATCTATCCAGGTTAAAAGTCTATTCAAAAGAGATTTTGCATAAAGTTTGCCCACTATAGATATTAAGCTAATGGGGCGATAATTACCTGGATGATTGGGGTCTCCTTTCTTAAAAATCGGAATTATGGTAGATTTTAGCCATTCACGAGGGGGAGTTTCAGATTGATTGATAGCAGTGAAAAGCTAAAACTGATTCATTAAGGGACTAGGGGAGTGTGCCTATGGAAGGTCTTCACAGAGTTGATGCCATGAGTGAAGCTCTGCTCTTCACAGAGGGCCACCACACCATAGTATATTTCCCACCTGCCAGTCTCCAATGGTATACTGCTGAACACGGACATTGAGAACAGATCAGCTGCTTTTTCCTTCCAGCCATGGGAAACTCAGGGAATGGTTGTACTGTGGGGTGCTTTAAGGCACAATGCAGGCAAGCTTCTTGCAGCTAGGAATGTTCTTACTAGTTCATTCACAGGGAAGTCAATGGGAGACAGATGGACTTAACTTTGGCTGAACTGTGCTAATAATCTTTTACATTGCCGTGTATCAGGAAACATATTTGTCCGTGGCATACAGAATAAATACTATGATTAGAAACATACTCCTTCTCCCTTTCTTTCCCCTAATACATGTTTTATGAACTTCCCAGCTGTGCTAATGCTAACAAATTGCTGGGCACTGATACCTGAGGCATAGCTAGCTGGGGATTTGAACTCAAGCACCTAAGCAATTAAGCAACTATCACGCCAGGAGTCAGTCCCAATGGTAATTTTTTTTCTGCTAAAATACTTCTAAAATACTTTCCTCATATTGCATGAAGACATTTGGTACAGTACATATATCTCTCCGCTTGCACAGTGCATACTTAATAGGGGCTGCCTGTAATAGAGAAGTGACAGTAACCATTTCCTGTTGATGTCTGAGATCAGAGTTTCCCCTTGCCATGTGTTTGCAAACTATATGCTTTCCAGAACTGGCATATATTTCTCAGGTTTTCGTGCTTGTTTTGCTCATCTTATGGTCATATGATTCACAAACAAGTTCCCCTAGCCACCTTCTTCTTCTTTATGCCTTTTTGTGGGTTTAACAAAAGTATCTGGCAAGCTAGATGGAAACAGAATGCTTTAACTGCACAGGGCAGTTCTTGTGTCATCCTACAATCACAGGCACATTCCTTTTATGTGTCATGTCATTCAAAGTGTTTGAATGACTTCAGTTCCATATACATTGACATTCCATTGCAATCACCATGATCTGCCTGTTTTACCTTTACAGTAGCGCAAAACTCAAAACAGACATTGTCCCACAATGTCAACCGCCTAACAGAAAACAATTCTGTTAAGTTGGGCAAGCACCAGGGGAGGATTTTTTCTGGGTCAAAGTGTACAACTCAGAGTAGGCATCATGCTGAAGCCAAGGAGTTGAACCCTGCAGTTTTGTTTTGTTTGTTTGTTTGGCAGGGAGCAAGCTTAAGTGTAAAAGCTGCTGTTTTGTTGCTCTCCTGGAAATTGATTTGAAATGCAAAACACCTCAGCCAGGCTATTTCTTTTCTGATCAGCTAGCCTCTCCACATACCAACATTGGCCTGCCTTTTTTAACAATCAGATGCAAATTCCTTGAACTCCTGGAAGAAGCAGTGGAGGAAAAAACAACAACTCTGAGAGTAAGGAAGGGCACAATCCTAACCTGGAGTTAGGCTGGAACAGTTAGGTCAGCAAGGTTTGGCCAGCACAGGGGCCACTGTAAAGTATGTTTGGACCACTCTCGGAGTCAGAGAGGCCAGCACACAGACATACTCCATCCTCCCTGACTCCAAAAGTGGCCCAAACACACTTTACCAGCCCTTGTGCCAGCCAAACTTTGCTGGCCTAACTCCAGGTTAGGATTGTGCTCAAAGTGTCATAGGAAGGACTGAGCTCTCCCAGAACATGTGGTACCCACAGATCTTGGATTCTGCCCCCCTCCCAACAGAGTCACAACCAGTGACGTCATCTGAGCGCGCGAAGTACCGGAACGCTCGGATGATGCCACGCCTCCCCAAGCCTCACTGCGCCGGAATCGCTCCATTTTAGAGCGATTCTGGACGCAAGGGAGGGAGGGCGGGCCCAGCAGCAGCTCGCCCGTCCTCCGGAGAGGCGGCGCAGCCCGGACCCTCTGCAGAACTAGCGGAACGGAGTACCGGGCCGTTCCGCCTGGATGACGCCTCTGGTCACAACACCATGCTGTGAAAAGAGAGTTACAGAATATGCACCTTTTCCTGTTTTGGAATGCAGACTTGTAATTATTTTGACCATCTGCAAACATTTTTTTTAAAGGAATGTTATGCTACCAGGTATTTTCACAGCAGCCAGCCTGAATTTTAAGTTTCCATCTCTAAAATGCTGTTCAGCAGCAGAAATACTGACTCCATCCTTCGCTGATTTTGCATTCAACCACGACACATAGTAACATCCTGTTGTTATCTTTCCTCTAAGAATTTTGAACCACTTTGCAAACATTACACTGCAACAGCTCTCCAAGGTAGCTGAGATCATTTGCCACCTTTGATCATATACCAAGAAGATATGTTTCATTAATTCCATCCCCCCTAAATTT
Source organism: Lerista edwardsae (assembly GCA_029204185.1). Classification (NCBI taxonomy): domain Eukaryota; kingdom Metazoa; phylum Chordata; class Lepidosauria; order Squamata; family Scincidae; genus Lerista; species Lerista edwardsae. The sequence continues at coordinate 2,639,306 of JAJKFI010000045.1, forward strand.
CCCCCTAAATTCCATCCCCCCCTAAATTTAAAAAAAAAAATAAAAAAAAAATCAGGCCGAATTAAGGCAAGGACAGCCTATCCAACAGATTGTGTGGGGTGGGCAAAAGCCAGCTTTAAAAAAAAAAGAAAAATATTTCCTTCTTGTTTCCAGAAACATAGAACTGTTTTACGTGACATAAGGAGAGAGTGGGGCCCCAAGGTGCCAGGGAAGCCCAGTGCGTGGCTTTGCCTCTGGTCTTCCCCAAACCTTAGAGCCCTGACACTGGTGAACTAGCTTGAAGACAAAAGCAATACAATGCAGCAACACTGCTCAGCTGGTAGAAAGCTCTATGCGTCTGGGCTCTACTTTGAAAAGTTAACAGTGGGCATCTGAAAGCGTTCGTTTCAATCAAACAAGTGGCACGGCAGCATAATGGAGTGAGCCTTTGGAGGGACTAATGTGTTGCTTCTCAAGCCGACTGCAAGTCCAATCCAAAAGTCGGTTTTGAGTTAATGCAGTACAAGCGGTAGAATCTGTCTGATCATTAATTCACAAACCTCAGCAGTTGGCCTGACAGCTACAGTGCCCATGGGCTCAGTCATGCTTCACCACCACCTCTTGCAACTGTCTCCTGCCAAGAGATGTGTAGCCCAGACTTACACCTGACAGGGCTGCCAGAGAGAGGGTGAGAAAAAACCTGCTGCTTCTCTGGGGCTGATGATAGGTGAGGACATGGATCTGGAGCTCTTTCAATGATTGACAGGTGCCCTTTCCAGACATCGGGGCCCTCAGAAGAGAAATCACAAGACTGCAGAATCCTCAGCCTCAGTGAATCTGTTCATTCGTGGAATATAAATTGGTTCTTTGTTTGAAGAAGAAATAAAGAAAGGTCTACTCCAGAGCAGCTGCAGTGTAATCATCTACCGCAAGAGACCACAGTGTAACTGCTGAAATGCAAGCGTTTGACAGCTTTTTGTTTTTTCTGAAAAGGACATTTGCAACATTTCTGTACAGCTAGACTTCATCTTGTGTGTGATTACTTCTCAATTTGTGTAACATGAAATCTGTGACTTCCAAGCCCCCATTCTTCTGGAGTGTGACCTACTGATTTTTCTTTTAATGCCTCAATGTCGTTGCCGCTAAATCAAATACTGACCGATAGGCCATCAATGTCAGCTAGGAACGCAATGGTGTGCCTACCTGCTGATGGGGAGAAAGCTGTGACTAGCTTGCCTTGGGTACACGATGTATGCATATGCATACCGTATAGCAAGAGACGGAGAAAACAAGAGACACCTGAATTTGGGGCCAAAAGGAGAAAGAACCCTAGAGTTTATAGCTGGCTGGCAAGAAACGACTTCGAAAACAGCAAGCACCAATTGCTTTTAATAGAAAGACGATGCTGATATGAAAGTAGCACTGCATGTCTGGATGCTTGCCTGCTCCACGCCCCAACCCCCGCATCTTGTATATTTTAAAATGATACCATAGAAGTTCCATAGGTCTCCAATATGTCCTCCAACAATTGCCATTGAATTTTCGACCAATAGTTGACTGCAAACTTGCCGACAGGGCTGACCTTAAGCCAATGTGACCAGTGTTGGCACACTGGGCCCCACACTTTGGGGGCCCTGCACCAGCGTATATAGCATATTGCATGCTGCAGCAGCCAGGATCTTTTTGAGCTGTAAGTCAATGGGGCAAGCAGATCAGCTTGACCTTGGGCCCAACCACCTGCCCCTGCCTCCAAATGGCCCAAAATGGACCTCCTGGAAGCAGTTGGCAGTGACGTCATCATGCCACCACCAACTATTTCCAGGTGCCACACATTGTGCTTGGCACCACAAGTGCACTTCTTGGTGTGTGGAGAGCCCCATGGGGAGGGTGGGGGCACTGCATGAATGCCCTGCCACTCCTGGAACCAGCCCTGCCCACAGATAATGAGGGCAGATGGGCAGCCCAATCCTAAGCAGCGCCGACATAATAAGGCCCACATGGCAGGCCCATATCCTAAGCCCAGCAGGAAGCAGCAGCAGCTCAGCACAGGACAAGGGGAGGTTTTCCCCTTGTACCCGGCTAAGCCCCAGCCTGCTCTGGGGCTGCTCAGATCTGCACCTGCTGTTTTGCAGGCACAGATCAACATGCACAGCAGCAGCCCAAATTGAGGCCGCCGAGGCTTGGGACGGGTTTAGGATTTGGCACTATGGCCGTCGTGCATTACTTGACCCTGTCGCCACCCACTGTGCTGCCCAGTTATGCCCCCGGCACGCATCTGGCATGCCCCAGGGGAGGTCCTGCACCAACCCAGCGCCGCCAATGCTTGCCTGGTGCATGGCTGGCGCTGTTGACGGGCTCAGCAACACCCGTGCACAGATGCTGTTGCTTGCGCCAGTCCAGGGCCCGACTTGCTGGCACAGATGCGCTTGATGGCACGTTTCATCATTTCAGAACCTTTATTGGCATTAAAGGAAAAAATAAAAATAAAATAAAATAAAATAATATATAAGCAAACAAACAAACAAACAAACAAACACACACACACACACACACACACACACACACACACAAGCACAGAAAAATTAAACAGTTAATTTCAGCACTTCAGCAAGAAAAGTTGCTACCGCAAGAGTGATAAAAGGACATCTGTCACTCAAAAGAATAGGAAGAGGGTCAGGGAAATCAGTAGAAAGAGAAGAAAGCCAAGGTTGGAGGAGGGAAGATCGAAGAGAGCGATGAAAAGTACAGTGTAACAGAATGTGTGGAAGGGAGTCTGGAGCTAAATGACAGAAGAGACAAAGTCTTTGATCTCGAGGAATGGCATGTTTGCAACAGCGCTGGACCGGCACAAGAGCGTAGCGCCAGCACAACGCAGGTATAGGATTGCCGTCTGATTCACTGACAAATGTAATCTCCATTAAGTTGTCCAATTACTTTTTAAAGTAATCTAAGTTTGCTGCCACATTTTGGAGCAACATATTCCACATATTAATTATATAGTCCCTAGATGAAAAAGCTGAAGAATTTTGAGTTTCCATAAGACTAGTTATCAGGGAGATGATGCATGTACCAGTTTGTCATGGGTTTTTGCCAAATGTAAAATGTGAAGCAAATGTTTGGATTTCCCTCCTAGGTGAAACAGCCGAGGAATGTCAAGGGAGGCCAAAGGAGTTTAGAGCAGATTAGCAAAATGTCTCAAGCATTTTTGCAATCTCTGTATCTCTCCTCCCATACAAAACTGACTCTGTAAGCCTGCCCTGAAGCTTTGTACCACTGGGGAGACTCGGAAGCCTGATTCAAACAGTATATGATGGGCATAATATAGCTGAATATTAGACAGCTCTCAACTTACATTCAGATATTATGAGAGAGTTGCCTATAGAACAAAACATTACCCTGAAGTGTTCTTCACGGAGATTTAAGAAAGAATCCAGCAATCTAAAACCAACATCCTACAGGAAAAAAGTAAATTGAGGGTATGGATGGAAGAAATAAAACGAGCAAGAACTTCATTACCTTTCTGCAGGGCACAAGGAATTTCTTGTCATAAGACACAGACATGGCTAGAATGTAAAGTAACTGGTTAATATTCAAGGCTGGAAACGAAGGACGATAAAGCCGAACATTTCCATATGTCTTGCTAAAAAGAGGGGTGGCGAGCTTCAGCCGGTGATGCAATTTGAGCCTGGGAACTTACAGCTTGATCCTCCACATGCATATTCAGGATTAAGTCCCAATAGAACTTCTTTCTTGATAAGGAGCTTAAGATGGCACAGACCTGGAGTGACAACCATGAGATCCACCTCGTAATTACGACTATCACCATTCTGACAACTGCTTGACTTGTGGCCTTAATCCACAGTAGTCCTTGCTATTTGTTCTTTGAGCACAGAAATATATACATGCAAAAGTGGCATGTAAGAATCTCTGTACATGCTTTAGCTGCTGCTCAACCGATCTTTGGCTCTCCCAGTTGCCTGCTCAAAGGAACAGGCTCTCATTCTCTGAACTGCTTTGTGATACAATAACAACAGCTTTAACCACAGGTGTACACGTGGTGTACATGTGAGTCTCAATGCAGCATCAGAAAGCAGAGATGGAGCTCCGGGGATCGGATGCAGAAATTGAAACCTGAAAAGTACATCTCTTCTCAAGTCTTGGGATCCTGAATACAGTGCTGGTGGCATTCCTAGAGGGGGGCAAAATACAAGGTTGCAGGCGCCTGAGCTCCTGTGTAAAGTGGCCTGCCCCCCTTGCCTTCAGAACCATTTACAGCTTAGAGGGCAAAGCTTCCAGGTCAGTGGATCTGATGGATCTGATGGGGCCACTTTACACAGGTGCTCAGGCTCCTGCAAATTTAGCATTCCCCTCTCCCCCCAAGAACACCACTATACAGTGCAATTTGCAAGCATGTTTCCTGGTCCAAGAAGACAGGCTACGTAGATGCCTGGTAAATACGTTGTTCGTAGTGGGCTGGAGGCTATATGTGCAATTTTATGGAACGTTTGATATGAACAATTTAAGTAAAATATATACACTGACAGTTAATTGTCCCATAAACACATCTGCGGCAATCCAGAAATCCCAATGCCCACATGGAGTTTCCAAAGAACCGATGTCAGTGGGTGCAGAGCAATTCCATTCACAAAAGAGAATGCAAAGGTCCTGCACATGTGGGCTAGAAGACAGCATTGTCTGAAGCTGGTATTTTTTGAGACTGACCACCGATCCCTGTATCTCAGTATGGTCTGCACCGGCTGACCTCTCTCCCAGGTTTCAGACACAGATCCCCCCAGCCTAAGCTTAAATACCAGAGATTGAGTGAATCATGTTTTAGCATTCCGAACAACCACAGCAAAAATCAGAAAGTTCCCCATAGTGTTCTATGTGGGAGGAAAAAAAAAAAAGACTTTCTAACATATCCTTTAATATTTGGGATGTTAAACTTTTGCTGATTTGCATTGTAATATGTGATTTGGATAATTTAAAATGAAAAAAAAATCTTTCTCGACTAAACTGTGCCAATTGTATTTTGCATGACAATACAGTGCAGACAAACCCATGTTTGTTTGCATCCCAACATCCCAATCCAAATATTTCATGTACCTCACAGTTTTGTGCAGCATTCAAAAACGCTGTGAGACAAATGAAAGCAATAAGGAAGTCTGGTGCCAATTCTATTGGGGACATATGGCCATGGATCATGCAATTTGCTGTTATGTTGTAAGCTTCAGGGAGGCATTACAAAAGGCACACAGCTGTCCTGCACTGTGGGACTACTGCTGCAAATGGCTGGAGGCTCTGCACATGCCAGCAGTTCAGACAGGCTATGGCAGAAGAGGTAAGGTGGAGATGGGGATGGTTCGGGGCAGTTCAAAAAAGACAGGGAATGGATCTGGGCAGCAGTTGAATACAGTACAGCCGAAATGTCCCTCGACACTCCTCAGTCCTATACCAGCCAAATAATAGTTGGTGTAGGTCTGAGGTGACCTATTGGTGGCCAGGCTGCTTACACAGAGGAAAGTAAAAAATATTTCATCCCGTTTTAGGGCGCAATCCTAAACTGAGTTAGGCTGTCATAAACTAAGCCAGCAAAGTTTGGCCAGCACCAGGGCCACCGTAAAGTATGTTTGGACCACTCTTGGAGTCAGAGAGGCCTGCACACAGACGTGAGCCATCTTCCCTGACTCTGAGAGTGGTCCAAACACGCTTTATGGTGGCCCTTGTGCTGGCCAAACTTTGCTGGCTTAGTTTATGCCGGCCTAACTCCAGTTTAGGATTGCACTCTTAGGTAAATTATATTTTCCCTCATTGTCAAATTGAAACGTTCAGTCAGATATTCCTCAGCTGAAGATGCTTCTTTAACAAGATTGAGGATGCAATCCTGACTTCTTCATCGGATGATGCAGCTGCTGCTGCAGTAGCCAAAGGTGTCATGAACGTGCCATAAGGCACAATGCCGTGACCAGTGGTGTCATTCAAATGATTTAGGAACAGGAACTCACTTTTGATTGGCACTTGTTGGGAACCCAGAACCAGCCACGGAGCCCGTTAGGATCCGGAACGCCCGTTCTGGTCCGTTCCCCCTGAATGACATCACTGGCCGTGACACTTTGAAAGTAACCAATGCTGGTGAAGTGGCCTGCACCGCCCCGCCGATGCTGAATCTCAGCGATCAGCTGGACGGCACAGGTAAGGTTGTGCCAGGCGCCCCAGGGGTGTGGGGAGGGAGGCAAGGAGGGGGAATTTCTGGCAGGGGAGGGCACAAAGTGTGGTGGGGCAGTATGGGTGGGAGGAGGCTTCTGCCATATCCTAACCCCTCGCCTGGCCTGCTTGGCATTACAGCAGGTTTCCTGGATTTGCACCAGCTAAGCAGCTGGCGTGGATCTGAAAAGCTCCATAGGGATGGCTGGGGCCAGAGGCTTCACTAGGGTTTGTGTCACTTGGTGGGAGTGCTCATTGCATCACCCTCATGATGGACCTCCTCCACACCATGGCCCTGTACCAGACCACACAGAATAAATTACAATATACGCATAGCCTAAATGTACCAGCGTTACTAGGGTTGGTGTAACCACCATTAACTTTTTTTATTTATTTAAATATATTTAACAGGACAGGTCACATAACAAATTAGTAGACAGTGGCCAACTTGATGACATTTGCACAGCTGAACAAGAGTTCTAATATTAGCCCTGATCCATGGAAATGCGAGCCGATCATATTAACACCTTATTGCAGTGGTATTCAAACATTTTAGACCGGGACCCACTTTTTAGAATGGCACTCATATCAGAACCCACCAGAAGCTATGTCATTAACCTGGAAGTGAAGTTGTGGCAGGAAGTGACATCATCAAGTAGGAAGTGCCGTCGTTGCAACATAATAAAATGACAGTCCTGAAATACAAATTGGCATTTTTGGACAGCAGCAATTATACAACCATGAAACATCCCTGACAGAAACAAGATTACGACAAAATATTATGTAAAAGCACTGAACCAAAAACAATTTTTTAAAGAAACCCTCACTTGAAAATTCAAACTATTAACACTCACAAAAGGAATACAAAAAGTGTAAGGTCTGCAGTTTCCAAGATGGCTGTTCCCAGCTTTCTGTGACCCACCAAGTGCATCCCGACCCACAGTTTGAATAACACTGCCTTATTGGTTTCCTGCTGTACCATGCAAGTAGATGATCCATCCATCATTCGAAAGCCAGACTATTCCAAAAGCCAGACATCTTAGACCTAGACTTTTTTTTTTTTTTTTGCAGAAAGAAGATCTTGTGCTCATTCCCACGTACAAGTTGTAAGTTCTGTTCTCTGCTCTGTGGTGTGTGCCTATACAGACAATATTGAAAAATGTCAAAGAAGTCAGCAGATACCCAAAAGGTTAAACAGTGAAAAGAGCAAGAAGAAGCATTTCTCATTATATACATTTAGTTATTCTGAAATATATAAAAATCCTAAATCTGGCCACCTTCCAAGCAGTCTGGACAAGGGATATTCAACCTGCAATAACACCTCATTGGCTTTTGGACTATCAGTCTCATTGGTCAGTTTGGAGTTAAGAAAATCCATGTTTAGTTACATGAGGCAGTTGTGTTTTCCTTTTCTGGTTATTTGGCTATAACGTTTGATACGACTCCAGATAGTTCAATACAGTTTATTTCACTGCATTCTGCATTAAATTACCCATCAAATGATATATAACATGGCATTATTCGTAAACGTTAAAATTTATACAATTTTGGCCAGTTGTGGGGTCACACCCCCGAGTGCATCACCCACATATCCCTGCTCTCCCCTAGTGATGCCACTAGCTGGGACTTTATCTGGGGTAAGGGGAACCAAAGAGTTGATCAAACAGTTTACCCCAAAGAGTTGACTCCTGAACTGCATTGGAGGCAAGAAAGACCACGGGGTCCCACAGTGTACATGCAGTTTAGGATTGGATTGTAAATCCAGGAATTATGAGCAAAATTAGAAAACCCTCAGGAAAAAAAAAATCTTTTGCTAGATTCCTAAAATGTGCTTGTAACTGCTTTCTCAAGACCTAAAAAAAATCATAAAGAAGCAGCAAAATACCAGGGCTGCAAACTGGTATGAAGAAGAAAAAACAAAAACAAAGCCTCATTAAGGGAGTGATCCCAGCTTTGAAAATGTGCAAGTGTGAAAATTCAGCAAAGCAGTAACGAGGTAACCAACACGTTTCTACAATTAAAGCAAATGACACAAGTTGTCATCTCAATTGCAGATATGTGGTATCAATGAAAAGACTGCTTTTTTGTTTGAAATGAGAGCCTTTCTTTGATGGTCTACCTGGTTCAATCCATTATGTTTTCATCTATCTAGCGTAGGAGGAACCTGTGTGTTTTCTTGTTTCACAGTATTAATAATTGAGGAGCTCTGGTTAGTTTCACTCCCAAGACCCACTCAGATTGCAGAGATAAAAATTTGTTTCTCCTTGCCTTCTGCTCTCTGTCTAGAAATACAATCAGACAACTATTATCACAGAAAGGATCTGCATGGTTTTCAATCTTTAATGCAACATCTCAGTTCTGCTATCTGAGTGTTGATCTTGTTCTGTGGTTTATCCTTTTGATCCCAGCACAACATAATCCTTTCCTATTAGCTGCTTCCCAAGGTCCTCTTCTGTGACTCCATTTTGCCAACACATTTACTCTTGCTATTATTCCCAATTTAGAATGTTTCCTGTTTTTTTTTTAATGACTCTGAGATAAAAGAATACTTGCTGCAGTGAAAATATTGTCCTCCTCAAGTCTTTTTTTTAATAAGATGTGCCACTCTTATGACATTGTGTATCACCCTGGTGTAAATAAACTATTATAATATTTTTGAAAACGACGTTTCCAAATGATGCAACTGCACACCAGCCACCAAGGTCACCTTGGTCTTCTGCTCTCTGTTTATAGCAATCAGGAATGTGAACGGTATGAACAAAGGTGTTATGAGCATGCTGGCATAGGGGAATTCTGGCTCGGTGAAAGGTTTGGGGTCCATGGCAGTTGAATTTATGTGATTAGACAGACACACAGAAGAAGAGAGGGGAAGCTGAAACAAGATCAGAGTTAGCAAGAACTTGCTGGTAGTTGGTCTACGGTGACCTCAAGTCCTTACAGAGTTGAGGCCATCCACAAACTTTTGGGTTTTATTTTAGGGAGGATTTCGGCATGGGCTGAAGGGGTATTGCTGTTTCAGTTTGTGATTGTGATTGATTATATCATTTTTGGTTTGTCAGCTGCTCTGATTTCTTCTAAAGAGGGTATACATAAACAAACATCCCCATTTCCTCTCTCATGCTCTCTTTCTCCCGCTCCACCCCCAATATGGGTTGTTGTTTTTCCCCAGAACTGAATTTAGATCTAGAAATGTCCCTAAACATTCTGCCTGCAAATGTTGATTTTGAATAGTCTTCAGAGCTGGTAGGGAAAATATTCATTTGAAATCTATCAAGGTAGTGCAGCAGTGATCAGCGAACTCCATCATTTCTGTACTTTTCATTAGGGAACTAGCTTTCATATAATGGAAGGTTTCTCGTAAAATACCTTTATACCATACATGGTGGTATAAAATATTTGACTTATGTGGTAACTGACCTGTACTTACATAAATTGCATTGATTCTCTTAACCCCAGTCGAGCTTCACTGGCGGCAATGGGTCTCCTTGGATCTGTGTCCACTATTTAGCAGTGCAGAACCAAGGAAGCCCATACTGGGCTTTCAGGCATGGGAGGGAGCATAAGATTCAGCATCAGAATCTCGGCCACTGCCTGCCTCTGGACTGATCTTCCCCTTGGGCTATCCTCCCTCTATTTGAAATCTATCTGCTGATGCCAGCAGTTACATGCCTTATGGCACTCTCACTATGGTGGTTGCCAGGGCAGTGCGCCAGCCACCAGCACTGCCCCGGTACAGGATTGGCCCCTAAGAGTGCCTATCAAGTGGGAAAGGCCAGCGCGATCAGCAGCCATCCACACTGTTGTGACATTTATGTATGCATAAATGACCGAAAGGGATAGTGCTATGGAAAAGTGACTCCCACATGAATCAGCATGTTTTGAAAGGAAACAGAGCCTGATTTATTTAAATGGCTCCATGGAGATCAAAAGCAGTTTGCCTTGCAGGTCCTCCCTCCAAAATTGAGCACACGAGAAATGACTGAGTGGCAGATACAAAGAAAAGGAAAGAAAATCAATGCCTGTTCTTACACAGTGACAAGAAGAATACACTATGGAGCTATACACATCACACCTGTATTATGCTTCTTTAATTTGTTAAATAATATTTCTTTTAAATGTCAAATGTGTCTCCAGCTATTCCCCCTTGTAAACCTATTATTTCAAGCTCATTCCTTCTTGCTTCATATGTCTATTCCTTTGCTGAATGCTCAAAAGATTAATAAAAAGGATTATGTACGAGGGCTGGTTTGATTAAAGTCTGTCCATAAAAAAGAGAATAGGGCAAAGTACTTCCTTTACTGCTGATTCAAGATCAAATATGAACACCACATTCAGAGCAACAAGAGTGGTACAATATATCACCAAACGTTGAGTATTGCTCTGGGCAACAGGGTGAGTATTATTCAGACCCAAAGGAACAGGAAATAAAAGAGGTTTCGGATACAGCACCACTGAGAATAAAGAATAGCCATAGAGGGTTTGGCTTTATGAAAACAGGTCATGTGCCGTACCAGTGCTACTCTCTGCAGTTAGTGATGATGAAGACAGTCATTCAAGACCCAATCCTATTCCACTTTCCATCACTGATGCAGCCATGCCAATGGAGTGTGCACCACATCCTGTGGGGGTGAGCAGTCATGGAGGCCTCCTTGGAGTGTCATTGCGGCTGCATCGGTGCTAGAAAGTTGGATTGGATTCCACCCTAAGTTGCTTACTGCGGTGGAGGAACATATCTGCAAAATGATTTTCCGGCTTTTGCAAACTGTAGAAGAGAAGCAACAGTGGGTTCCAATCATAAGTTAGACATTTGATTTGTTCAGCTGGAATGGCTCCTGACCATATACCCTCCATGCATACAATTGGACATGTCTGGACTCTCTACATACGTTCTAATCCAGGCGTCACCAAACTCCGACCTACGGGTTGGATCCGGCGTCCACTCGATCCTTCCCCTGCTTGAATGGCTCTTATTGTTCTGTCAGCAACGCTTCTGAAGACCCCGACTGCAGTGTCCAGGGGTCCTTGCCCCCAGCCGCTTCTGTGTGGAAGTCCACATGAGAGGCATACTGGGGCAGCAGCAGATCCTAGATGCGGCTAACTGCAAAGACTGCTGGGGGCTGTAGTCAGTGTCTTTTGCAGCACCCCCAGCAGAACAGAAAGACACTTTTCTCTGGTGCAGCAGACTCCTGTTTGAAGACTGCTGTTCTAATCTAATGAACATGTGTACATCAGTCTCCTCCTCTGTTCACACCGATATTCATTGAATGTGCAATTGACGGCTGAGAAGAGTTGATGTGAACCCGCTCACTTTTCCTCTTTTAGAGGAGGAAGTTTAGAACATTAGAAGAAGTTTATAACTCTTTTGTTCCCCACATTGTACTGAAATATCTGAAATAAACTCCCCTAGCAGCTGAGCAAGCCATCCCATGGATAGCCACTAAAGCAACAGGAAGAAAAGAAGCAACAAAAAGAAATTTGAGTAATGGGACAATTCAGAAGGAGCTCTTGGCTCCACTTAAAGCCTCTCCTGGCCCAATAGTATCTTATCCAATCTTATCTCCTCCCCTCCCCTTGCCACAGGTGCAACTGCATCAAAAAGGCACCAGCTGTATCCAGTGATGGGGCAGGTTTTAATCCTTTCCCCCTGCGTAAGCCTCCTGCCCCGTGATAGGTCATTTTGGAATCGCAGCAGCAATTTTGAAGAAAAAAAGGGTGGGGAGGTTGCAGGTTAGGAGGATAAGATTCGGCACATGCCATCGCCATTGCAGCCACACACACACACCACCTCCTCACCCCGTTTCTTCCCTCTCCCCACCCAGTTTCACGCTTCTCACCCCTGTTTTGCCCTCTGACACCCCTCCTGCCTCCCCAGCTGACCTATGTGCTCTGGCGGATGGCCAACATGGTGACAACAGGTGAAGGCTGCAGCCTTCCTGCTGGTGCTCCACAAGCCTGTGAGGCTGGAGCACGCGTTGCCTCTGCTCTACAGCAGCCACTAGTACTGGTGGAACATTGATTCTGCCAGGAGGCCAGCCCAATAGGACTGGACTGTAAGACTGCAATATTCGCTCACTTGGGAGTAAATTCTACCGAAGTAAATGGGGCTTGTTTTTGAGTAGACATGCACTATCAGAGGAAGAAAGCCCCTTTCGATATATGAAGAATGTGATTACGTAGCAAGAAAATGTTCCTTTTATTGGAAGAGCAACAGCATGTAGATTTATACAACATTAGCCTGTGTGGGCATGTCCTGAGTGTGTTGATCATCCTCACTAGTAGTGAGGGCTGTTGCCTATTTAGTTCTCAGTTTAAATGCTTGTGGACTGCTCTCTTTCTTGCTTTGATTAGACATCACATTTAGCTTCTTTTCCCGTCTTCTCATTTTATGGGTCGCTGCCTAAGCAGCCATAACCAGCTGCTTCTCTTGCTCTCATTTTGCAGTATGTATATAAAATGTTTTACTCAACTCTTAACTTTGCTCTGCTGTGAATGAGTTGCTTTTCACCGGCTCGGCAAACACCTTTTGGTATCATACTGTTTACTCGGGATATTGCTCAGGCTTAGGAGTGATGGTTCTTTTACATCTTAAATACTGGGAATTTCCTCCTCCACACCTCATTCAATCAAGGAAACTAGACTAAAAGAGCTGTGAAAGACTAAAGATTGCAATGAACTTACTGAAGGTGAAAGGCAGAGGAACTGAACAGCAACAGAGTTGAGCTGCAGTGCCTGCAAATTCAAACATTTCTTTGAACAGACTTCTACACTTTGATTGCCCTAGGGAATCTGGCTTCCCCCATAATATTGGAGGCTTAAGTAGAGCTGACAATGTAGTGATCAGAGCATTAAAGCAAACCAGGCTGGTGGTTTGGTTACTGTGCTGCTGGAGGAGGAGAAGCTAACTGCTAAATTTTCTGATCAAATATCTTATTTACCAAATACAATCAATCAATCAATCAATCAATCAATCAATCAATCAATCAATCAATCAATCAAATAGTATTTCTATATCTCTTTTCAACCCAAGTTCACAAAGTGGTTTACAGGCAAATAGTAATAATAAAGTTAAATGGCTCCCTGTCCCCAAAGGCATCTAAAAAATGCAGAACCCCACCAGCAAAAGCCACTAGAAAAGAAACTGTGCAGGGGTGAAGAGGAACAATTACTCTCCCCCTGCTAAATATAAGAGCACCACTTTAAAAAGTGCCTCTTGCCCAGTTAGCAAGGGCCTCACAATAGCAGGGGATAATACAATCTCTTGCCCTTCCTCCAGGTAGCTCAAAATGGCACGCAAAATTCTTTCCCATCTCAATTTAATCTGCACAAGAACCCTGTGAGTCAAGTTAACTGGGAGCGCAATCCTAAACTGGAGTTAGGCCGGCATAAACTAAGCCAGCAAAGTTTGGCTGGCACAAGGGCCACCGTAAAGCACGTTTGGACCACTCTCAGAGTCAGGGAGGATGGCGCATGGCTGTGTGCTGGCCTCTCTGACTTCGAGTGTGGTCCAAACATACTTTACGGTGTCCCTTGTGCCAGCCAAATTTAGGATTGTGCCAGCCAGGTTAGGATTGTGCTCTGGGTCTCCTTGGTTGAAACCAAACACCCCGTCTTTCACTGAAGAGTGCAGTCCTAAACTGTCTCTTGTATTCTTGAATATGTCTTCACTATGTAGAGCTATGTATGGATGTTTTGATGGAAGCACAGACTCACCACGATGTGGCACAATATCCCATTTGAACTCTCTCGTTGCCAGGCTATTTGGTTTAACAAAAGGCATCTTTGTGGCCTCCAACACGGTTCCAACAGGGTTCCCCCTTCCTCTTCTAAGTGGAATGAACCTGCCATATGGTATGCAAACAAGATTATGCAAGTTGGAAGAATCACCTTGCCACTCTGATGTCATGATTAACATTATGGGACCCAGGAGAGAAAGCACTTCTGCTCCAAGAAAACAAAAATTGGAGATGCTGAAAGCTAATTACCTGTCAGGCTACAATGGGGACTGAGAGATTATGGAGTAATTTAACTGCAAGATAATAATAAATATACACTGTTTTCCACTTTTTCTGTTATTAGGAAAACAAACAGGTGTGTTTTCTTGCAGCAGAACCATCTTAGCAAACACATGGGCTGACTTCCATCTTACTACTTTCCAGCCACGCACAGACCATCTGTTCAGCCTTTTAATTGTAATTAGTGCTATTGACTGATTTATTTCATTATCTTCTACAAAGCATTTTTCCATGCACTGAGACAGCCTGTTTTTTTTTTTTGCTTTTAATTGAGTAAATGGAAATTTGCAAAAGTAAAATCCAATAACTGTACATTTTCTCAAAGTGAGGCACCTGAGCCCATTGTATGAGGTGAGAGCTATGGAGACAACTTTAAGTAAATGACAGAGACATAGAAAGACAAGGAGTGTCTTTCTTGCCATCATGCCACCAGTGGAATCACTACAGGGGCACAAGTAGTGTGGACCATCAGTGGTGTCATCCAAATGATTTAGGAACAGGTACTCACTTTTGATTGGCACTTTTTGGGATCCACCCACCGGAAGTGACGTCATAAGCCGGAAGTGATGTCGTAGCAGGAAGTGAGGTCATAGCCGGAAGTGAGGTCATGATTGTTGCCATGGATGTGATCAGGTTTATAATAACTTCAGCTTGTGGTTAGTGTTGATTTAACTTCTATTGTTTTGCTTTCTAGAGATGTGTATAGACACATTTTGCTTCAACTGTTCCCTGGTTAAATAGCAGGCTAGACTGTACTAGATTGCGAGCCCTTTTGGGACAGGGAGCCATTTAACTTTACTGTTAAATGCAAGGAGCCGGCAAGGAGCAGGAGGGGGAACGGGCGACCAAAAAAAGACCTCGTGGGGGCTGGGGCTTGGGGGAGGCTGCAGGAGGAACCGGGACGCTGAATCTGCGCGGCTGGAAGGAGCGGGAGCCCCAGGCAGCCTACCTTCTCACGCTTGCTGCCTTATTCCCAGGTCTCCCTCGCTGCTGCTGCTGCTGCTGCTGCTGCCGCCGCCGCCTCCGCCTCCAGTCCTCTCGCGCCACTGCTGCTGCCACCACCATGCTGCCTGCCTTCCTGCCTGCCTGCCTCCTCACAGAAAGTGCAGGCAACGGCTGCGGGCGTGCAGTACGCATGCGCAACTGCTGAGCCAACCAGCCGACGGGGCCAGCTTCAAGTGGGCGGGGCCAGCTCAACTTCTAGGAACCGGTACTCATGTAGTGGTGCGTAGTGGGTGCATGACATCACTGGACCACACCCAGTGACATCACATCCTGTGTTGCAAAAGGTATTGCACATTCCTGGCCAGAGGGTGCCTAAGAACTGCACCATGGGGCTAATGAGGCTTCTTGGTTCCTGCCTGATGTCACTACAGAACTGTTAGTTCATTCAGCACCAGGCACGTTCACCAAACAGGTGGGGAAACAGAACTGCAAGCTTTGAGCCTACCCTTGATATAAGTACACCTGATGACCATGCCCCCCGCCAGATTGTGCTGTGCATGTGAAAAGGCCCTACAAACACATAGCATACCACATATAGGGATTCTTTATGCCAGTGTTATTCAAACTGTGGGTCGGGACCCAGTGGGTTGCAACCTGATGTCAGGTGGGTCACAGAAAGCTGGGAGCAGCCATCTTGGAAACTGCAGACCTTACTTTTGCTATGAGTGTTAATAGTTTGGATTTTCAAGTTAGGGTTTTTTTAAATTTTGTTTTTAGTTCAGTGCTTTTACATCATATTTTGTCCTAGTTTTGCTTTCTGTCAGGGATGTTTCATGGTTGTACAATTGTTGCAGTCCAAGAATGCCGGTTTGCATTCCAGGAATCTCATTTTATTATGTTACAATGACAGCACTTCCTGCTTGATGATGTCACTTTCTGCAACAACATCACATCCAGATTAATGACATCACTTCTGGTGTGTCCCGACATGAGTGCCATTCTAAAAAGAGGGTCTGAAAAGTTTGAATACCACTGGTTTATGCAATTGAACAACCAGGGTTCTTGATTATGTTAAGTAATTTTATGTCCATAGTGCCCTTTCACACCAATAGTAATTATGTGGATATCTGAATAGGACTACTGAACACACTGTTCGGGTCAGAACCACTGTGTGGTCCCAATCCTTCCCCCCCCATGCTCATTTAACATGTGGGTAGGGTCTGAATGAGTGAATTATCCATCTGATTACAACAACCTTCAGCTACTCTTACGTAGCTCTACTGCAATTTGAGTATTAGAAGAAATAGCTTGGAAGGAATTTTGCAGTGAAAACTTACGTAAAACAATTTGGATTTCCATTTGGAAACCTTAGTTCATCTCATTGTTGGGATGAGTGGAAATAGCAGGCGAAAGGATAGCAAGTATCTGGTATTCTCGGTGAAAAACTCTCAGTAATCATTTTAAAACATCCTTATTTGTTTTTATTCTGCAATTTAAAAACAACGAAGATAATAGAATAAAAACTGCCTGTTGGTACAAAACAGAACCAAATCTTCACTGTATGGGGAACAGAAAGAAATTACCTGGAAGAGTTGATGGAGTATAGAAACTGCTCTTTGGCTTCAGCTCAACTAAAGAGAAATTGTTGTTCATTTTAAAACAATTCACTATTCTTAAGTGCCTTTTATAGAGGCAGAGGCACATTTCATTGTAGCTGAATCCTTGTGTAAAGCACACAGCTGAAGAACTCTTGAAATTATTCCTGTGTTGTACTGTAGCATTAGGATAATTGACTCAGAATTCCATACTTGTTTATTTTTTCCCTGATTATGAACTGCTCATATAATTCCCAGCAAATTACCAATATCGATCCAATCAATCAACTGAGTTCGGTCTTTGGCATCTCTCTCTCTCTCTCTCTCACTCACTCGCTCACACACACACACGTGTGTGTGTGTGTGTGTGTGTGTGTGTGTGTGTGTGAGTGAGTGAGTGAGAGAGAGAGAGAGAGAGAGAGAGAGAGAGAGAGAGAGAGAGAGAGAGAGACTTTTAGCCTCTTTGTTACATTATTCACAACAGCCCAGCAAACATACCCTTGGCATGCCTCCAACCCATATTTGGACATTTGAGGCCAAGTAAGCTGTTGAGCTGGCAGGCAGTCTCCTGTAGAACTCGGAAGAGAAAATGAGACTGTAGACAAACTCTGTTCTGAGACTAGTTGCAGGCAAGCCAATTCAAATCCAAGCCAGTTCAATTTAATTTTAGACCGTATGGGATCTTTCATCAGGCAGAAGTAGTTGAGCACCCCCAAAAATAAGCAAGATAAAAATGCTATTTTCATGCTCCTCAGTTTCCCAAGGGAGAAGAAAAAAAATGGCTTTTCAGGGCAACCTTTTCACAGAAGCAGTGTTCTTGTGTAAAGAGGGGAGGAGTGAGATACTTTTTCTTGTATGCTGTTTTGTCTTTCTGAAAAAGCTGTCTAGAAGCTGAGTAATTTTTTTTTTTAAATGTTCAGTATATTTGGTGTTTGCTGTATTTGTTTAAAAATATACAGGTTGAGCAGTTGGGGGGCAAGCAGAATTAGCGCACGCAACAGCGTACAGTTGCTGCTCCCTAATGTCGTGTCTTGCCAAACAATTCCAGAAACCCATACCCAGAAACGTAGCTACTGAGCAGAAAATCCCCTCTCACTTGGCTTGCAAAATCTTGAAAAACCTATCTCTGGAACAATGACACAATCATTTATTTTAAAATTGTTTATTTATTCTGATCTTTTGAGTGCAGCTCTGGTGAACATCAGTGGTGTAGCTAGGGCATCTGGCACCTGGGGCACATACATTTTTGGCATCCACTGAGAAAACCGGAAGTGCCTTTCTAAGGCCTCCTGGAAGCCTCAGACTGATTTTTTTTGCCTCGGGTCCACCGTCATGGGTGCAGGTTGGCACCCGTTCAAAGAATGGTACCTGGGACAATAAGCCCTTGCCCGCCTTAGCTATGCCACTGGTAAACATATTTGGTCCAGCAGAACCTTAATGACAGGTCAGAATCTGGCAGGTGTGATTCCGTAAGTATCCGTCTCCATAATTCAGTTCCCAATCCCCCATGATCCTTTAATGTGACCAAGAAATAGAACCGATAGTGCTTTATAGATATGAACAGGTTTGCTGTTCATTCCCTGAGGTCACTAGAGGAGGGAGCCAGTTTAGCCACTCTTTGTCCCAGAGTACACTGTTTTAATTTCTGCCACATAAATGAATGGATGTCTAAAGAGTCCTCTCTTCTCATGAGGTGGCCAAAGTATTTGAGCTTTAGCTTCAGTATTTGTCCTTCCAGGGAGCAATCAGGCTTGACTTCCTGTAGGATTGCCCGATTTGATTTCCTTGCTGTCCAGGGGACTCTCAAGAATCTTCTTCAAAAGCATCTATTCTTTGGTGCTCCGCTTTCCTTATGGTCCAGCTCTCACAGCCATACATTACTAACAGGGAAAAGTGGAGTGCTGCAAATGTTGTGATGCAGTGATGAGAACAATTTCTCCTCCCACTTTGAAGACTGCATTATCTCCCCTCACTGACAGCAATCCTGCAGGGAGTGTAATGGGTCTCAATTGCACCACAGGGAGGACTGCAAAATGCTGGTCCTCTCTCTGTGTGCTGACATTATAATGACTATGCAAAATTGAATCCATGGAAGGCTACATATACACATGTCCTCCTCCATACACAGGCAGCCACGTGAGGCTCTGCGGGAAAAGGGGACATTTGTTCCCTTTCCCCACGGTAAGGGCACAGGGTGGCAAGCGGTCTACTTGCCTCTGTGCCAGCAATTTAGCCAGCATAAAGGTGAGCCCCCCCCACCCCGTGTAAGGCTGTGGGGCCCTACACAAAGGTTGGGATCCTGTGGTGAGAGTCGTGCTGGTCCCACCCCCTCTCCATAACATCCCCCCATTCCAGAACACCCTCCTGTCCGGCGATGGGATTCACAAATTGACAAGGGGAATGCTGGGTGGGACTTAGGCGGGACTTCCGCTTGAGTGGCAGCCCGTCCTCAGCATTCCGCAGCTGTCCTGGCCTCGGGGGGGGGGGCTCCCACTCGCCACGGGGGACAGGTGAGGGTCGCACCGGGTGCCTGGGCAAGCAGCGGTGGGGCGCACTAACCGGGGGCAGCCCCCCCGAGGCCAGGACAGCTGCGGAACGCTGCGGATGGGCAGCCAATCACGCGGAAGCCCCGCGTTAGTCCCGCCCAGCATTCCTCTTGTCAATCTGTGAATCCCATCGCTGCTCCTGTCCCACCCAGAAAGGCCACAATGCTGGCGACCGGTGTACTCGCTGGCTTGTGATGCTCCCTCCAGGCTGCGCGTTGCCATGTGCTAGCCCAGTGCCGGCGGTAATGGCTTACTGCTGGTGCTGGAGGCACTTTATGGCAACTTGCACCACAGAGACACAGGCAATACACTCGAACCACCTGCATTAAGCCCAACAGAATTGGGCCCACAATCATTTAAAAACTATTTTCCTATCAACATATTTTCCTCCAGTTCACTATACTGGAGTGAACGGTTTAGTAGCCAAGGACTGACCCCTGGGACAGTCTAATCTTGAACATTTGATATACTGAAGCTTTGATTTCCACAGTGAGGCACACAGTAGCATTATGTGGAAATCATTTTAAACTGTGTTTTACCTACTTCAACTCCTGAGCCCTGCAGAGAGTAAGCTGAAAAGCAAAAGCTGTAAAAAGAAATCCATTTAGGGGTTTATTTAAAACTACAAAAATTCTGGGCTCTTTCTATTTAAATCGGTTTTTTCCCCTTCCAGTTTCAAATAGATACATTATTTAAACTCCTTTCGCTGCTAATTCAATTCATAACTTGAACTCATGCTAAGGTTGAGCTGCATTACACTTTCAATGCATGCAGGAAAAATAAAAACCAAGAGTCCTTCCACTGAATGGAAAATGACTCTGTGCACTCGGCTCCTCCTAAGCAAATGAACAAGTATTCCAGGAACAACAATTTCACATGAAAGACAAAATGGGATGGATGGGATGCTGAGTGGTTACCACTGAGTTACAGCCATTTGCACCAGGCTTTCAAAAGCTTCATAATAACAGGGTAACAATGCTGCGTTTTGTTATTAACCGGTAAAAAGACCTGCACTTTCGAGGAAAGTGCTAGAGAGAACCACATTTAATAACTGCTAATGAAATGAAATGGCAAATGAAAACCCAGTCTGCCTTTAGAAGGTAAAATAATGTTGGGATGCTGTGCATTTTATGTACTTATACCTCCTCCACCAACTCTGCAAGCTAATTTTTTTCCTATATGACCTATGTCCAATTTGACCAGTAGCCTGGAAGAACTCAGGCATCGGTCGGTCGGTCGGTCGGTCAGTCAGTCGCTCTCTCTCTCTCTCTCTCTCTCTCTCTCTCTCTCTCTCTCTCTCTCTCTCACACACACACACACACACACACACACACACACACACACACACACACCCATCAGCATGGACAGCCACTGAAAAGCACTCCACCTACATCCAGTTCTTGTTCCATACCCAAGTAGCGTGCCCAGAGGGAGACTGAGGGCGCAATCCTAACCTGGAGTTAAGCCAACAGTTAGGCCAGCAAGGTTTGGCCAACACAAGGGCCACTGTAAAGTATGTTTGAACCACTCTTGGAGTCAGTCTCTGGCTCTGAGAGTGGTCCAAACGTACTGTATGGTGTCCCTTGTGCTGGCCAAACCTTCCTGGCCTAACTGTGGTGGCCTAACTCCAGGTTACGATTGCGCCCTGAGTGATGGCTGCCAGGTGCGGGTTGATCCATGGACTAGCATTTAATGCAACATTGCAAACGGATGCACTATGGCAGCAAATCCCAAATTGTAGGTCCGGGACCCACCAGTGGATAGTGACCCAATTTTTGGTAGTCTGACAAGGGCCGATATGCATCAAGGGTTACGCAAGCTGCTACTTGTGGGGGGAGCACTGCTGTCCAATCACAATTACAGCCATACCCCCTGACGTTTATAAATCAGGCAGCAGCCTCTACAGCCTCTAAAACGTTTGGGAACCACTGCACTAGGGCCTCAGTGGTGGAATACTGAAATCAAACCCATACTGAAATCAATACAAACTGGTGTCAGTCACACAACCTTCGGTCAGTTTCAGATGGCAGCTGTGGTAAGAATGAGGGATGGGGAAGAGGGACAGGGTGTCTTTACCATCTGTGAGAACATATGCAAGTTCTATCCAGCATGAACAGTGGTCCATATATAAGTGATATGTGTTGCTTTGGATTGTTAGCAGGCGCAAATGAGATCACACGGCAGTGGCCCAAATTGGAGCCGCATTGCCTGGGGACAGGGGTTTGGATGCAGATTAATGGCTGCATCTGGGATCTACCCACTCAATGGGCTACCCCACCAGCCAGAACGCCCTCCCCCTATCCAGTTCCACCCTCCCTCCCACCTCCCTCCCTGCCAGAATAGCTCCTGCATCAGCTGTACTTGGCCGGCGCAGGAGTGGTGTACTGACACAAGCGCCCTCTTCGGTGCTGTAGCGTTGCCGCAAATGCCTTGCATTGGCACTGCATGCCTTGCGCAGGCACAAACATGATTTATAGCATGTTTGCAACAGTGCTCTGTAGGCACAAGTGGCTTGCCCTGGCAAAAGGCGGGATTAGGATTGCGCCCTGAAAATAATAAGTTGAATAAGAAGTTGTAGGACTGCAAAATACCGCGGAGCACAGGAGGAAAATCAGAGATTTATGTATTACTTTCTGCAAAAAGAAAGAGAAAAAAAACACACCTTTTGCCACAAAATAAGATGGAAGGACTATTAAATATCTTGCATTACATTAAGTACAACAATGTTACGATCCCACAACCAACAATTTGAGAAATAAAAGATAGGGAACCAAGAAGTCACTGGGAAGAAAATGTTGAAATATGCTAATATAGTTTGGAATCTGTTCCTATAATCAGTTTATCAAGGACTGCATGTTTTATGGCATTTAACATAGAATAACATGGAATACAGACATGCACATATGTGCAATTAAACATTGGTTTATCTGTAAATGTGCCTAGAAAGTAATTTCCCTGCATAAAACCAATGGAACAAGTCCATTAAAAAATACTTTTCTTCTCACACAGACAAAATCTTTATAGCAGATGTTGGATTTGGCATTGAGAACAGTGCCAGGGAGTTATTAATATAAATTCATTGCCAACAATTTTTTGCTAAGTTTTTGATTTCTGAAAGGACCTTCACAGCCCAATTTCTAATATTTTGCAGTTTCAAAACCGCAAACGAGACTTCTACAAAATGTAGCTCATTTTGCAACTCATGAATCTTGTTGCAAGTTAGTGGAAGTGTATTTAGGTTGGCATGGTAGATTCGGAAAGGCATTTAAGCTAGAGACTATGGAAGGAAGCAGTTTGGTAAAGTTTTTTTTTTCTTAAACAGCTAAATGTTGGAAACAATCTGAATGCAGGTTAAAACCTAGGAAAAATTGCGCACAGCATGTGAAATGGGTTGCACGCAGCGATGGGATCAGCTAACGACTCGGGGGAATGCTGGGTGGGCAGCAGGAAGGCTGGGCGGGACTTCCGAGTGATTGACAGCCCGTCCGTCTGGGTCCGCCGCCTGCCCGCCCGCTGCACGGGCTGCCCTGGCCTCGGAGGGGGCGCCTGCTCGCCGGGGGGACGGGGGCTCCTGGGTGCCACGGCGTGCCGCGGCGGGGTGCGCCACCCAGGGGCAGCCCGTACGGCGGGTGGGCAGGCAGGCGGCGCACCCGGACGGATGGGCTGTCAATCACTCAGAAGTCCCGCCCAGGCTTCCTGCTGCCCGCCCAGCGTTCCCCCAAGTCGTTAGCTGATCCCATCACTGGTTGCATGTACCTAATTTGCTTGGTGAACACCAGTTTCTAAGACCTCAACAAGTAGGATTCTCCTGTTTCTTTCTCTGTCCTTTTATTAGTCAACCAAAGATTGGAGATACTGCCAGCAGCAAGGACAAAGAGGCACTTTTACAACCTAATCATATCCTAGGCTGGTGCACTGGCTATAGGGCTAACGGTGCAAGATCACAGTTTCCAGTGTGCCAATCAGAGAACAGACAAGTCAGGATTGGTTAGATGTGATTTTTTAAAAAGCACCTTACTTGTGCACATGGTCTCTGATGGGACACCTCAGATCTACTCCAGTTCTTTTGCTGGCAATAGCTCTGGGGACCCTTGCTGAGGGCATGTCCAGGCAGGGACATGGGTTCAGGATAGGGCTGATGCCACTACCACTGCGATCTGCCCCGTCCCACCCCAGTCTGATCCTCCCCTCTGCCAGCTGTCCGTCCACACTGCTCCACCAAGACTTCTGCACCAGCAGCTGTGCAAGGGCTGCCAGTGGAGGGGGCGCTGGGATGGTGGTGCTTATGTTGCTCCAGCATATTCCAACCATATGTAACACTGTGATATCACAACCATAGAAATGGGCTTTTAATCACCTCTAATGGGACTGAAGCCTGGTTCAAATGATACTATCTGAGTCACTCCCTGCAATTAAAGACATCCCTTTCCTGGTATGCCGTTCTTCTTTAATTGAGCACAGGTGTACATGAGGAGGATCATCCAAACCACCTGTGGTAGACTGCCTACAGTTTTGGGGTTTTTTTTTAAAGCCAGCAAATTTGTGACAGCTGTATGACTTTCCTGAAGCAAAGATGAAATTGACACAACAAACTCTAAAAAGTGTTTTAGCAGCTAGTCAACAAGAAACAGAGAGCATCAATCTCTCCAGGTCCTACCCCAAGTATCTCCTCTTTCTCTGTGGCCAGGTCTAAGTCCTTCTAGGGAGCTCAAGCACTTCTTTTACCCAGTTGCTACTCCAGGGAGGAGCTGAGGCCATGCCCCTTTCCAAAATCACATATGAAATGACCCAGCGGTTTGCTCTTTAACATCCTCTAAGAAAATAGCAAGCTTGCACAGCTTTGTCACTTTGGTCCCCCCCCCCCCCCCCGTTAAACTCTAAAATCGTATTTAGGTATTGTGAGAGGGGAAGATTCAGATGACACACCTCTCTGATTATGAGAACAACATGCTGGGAGATGGGGGGGTCAGAGGTCATTGCTTGCGTTTGTCTTTAGTTGTGTATGTGTATATGCACTCGTGTGCTTTGCTCAGGGCCTTGCTCAGACATTTGGAAAAAGCTAAAGGTGTTTCAGTTATGTGATGCTGCAGCTCCTGGGATGTGGGTTGCTGGGGGTGGTTCCTCTGTGCATTCTTTCCTCTTTTTTTCTCCTGTTACACACTGCCCAATATCTTCTAAATTGCTTGCAGTAAGCTACTTCAGTAGCAATCCTAACGGATGCAAATGCTAAGTTTGGCAAGGCGCCCTAACCTTGCAGTATAAACTGCTCCTCTCCCTTGCCATCATAGCCATTCCAGGCTGCTGAAGCAATGAGAAAGAGATGCCTCTGTGTTGCTTTCGCAGCCTGGAATGGCTACGACAGTGAGGGAGAAGAGTGGTTTCCACGGCAAGGTAAGGCACCTTGCAAAACTTAATGTCTTGCCCCCCCTTGGGTGATGCTGCTGAGCTACCCTGCATTGCCTCTGCAAGAAAGGCAGGCTTTAAGCATTTTTTCCTCCTATCAGAGGTTATGTTTGGCACGTTGTACCTCTCATTTATCTCATTTGGGAACCCATGTTTTCACATGTAAGGGGGTCAATCTACTCTCACTACTCTCACTATCACTATTGTGGAACAAATCCACTTAAGGTTTTCTTTTGGCCCATGCTAGCCAGGTCCCACAATGAATCACCACCACTCTGTCATGAAAGTGAGGGGATCACAACCACCCACTTTGCAATAAGAGAGCCTGGCAGGGTTGGGTCCTGGAGAATGCCAGGCAGGGAAAGCCGGACTATTGTGACAGCTCTCCTTATGGAAAAGCAGTACCACCAAGGTGCTTGGACAGAAACTGTTCTATTGCATTTTCATGTTGCCTCACGCCTCAACATTAATTCTGTTTCAGAGAAAGAGGAACTCTACAAAACCCATTTCAGCTAAGCTGATTTAGGGCCCAATCCAACTTTCCAGCTCTGATGCAGCCACAATGCAGCCCCAGGGTAAGGGAACAAATGTTCTCTTACCTTGAGCACACTTCTGTGACTGCCCCTCCACCACAGGATGCTGTGCATGCCCTGCAGGTACAGCTGCATTGGTACTAGAAAGTTGGTTAGGACTGGGGCCATAAGCTCCTGCTGAAATGATTATAAGGGAACAAAAAACCCTCATAACTCATAAACTCTTGAATGCGCAGCAAATCAGTCGGCCAATTATCTTCCTAAATTAAACTTTCAACCTTTTAAAAAAGCCAAAAACGTGCCTTCACAACATGGTACAGAATAGCTGATAACCTCAAAAGCTGAAAAGGAATGCTCTCTAACAGTTGAATGTCATAAAGAGAACACACACACACACACACACACACACACACACACACACACACACCCCTTTTTTTACATATTCTGTTAATTCTAATTCTTCGTGTTTTTGTGGAACCTTTACGGACAGGAATGTTTGTGTCACTAGAAGTAATTATTATTTTTGTCCTTTTGAAGCACACTCACCCCCATCCAGGTATTTGAAAAATCCCTGGTTTGTGAATGAAAAGTTTTCTGGGATTATATTCTCATTATAAAATGATTAGAAACTGTTTCACCTTAAGCCCAACATCACAGAGCTTCATGCTTCTGAATACATTTCACCATGCAAAAATGCCTCATTCCCAGGAAGAATAATTTCAACTGCACCATGCAAACCTGACAATCTGTAATGTTCACCACAGCCAGTCACTTCTCATCTTTACTCAGGCTTTGCCCAATGTATTTGAACAAATCTTGTCCATGAAACTATGACAGTGAGAGAGAATTCTAAATTAACCATTGTACAATTTACTTTTCTTATTCTGGTGGCTTGGGATGGAATAGCGTCAGACACGCAATCTGGCCCTGTGTATGTTTACTCATGATGGGTGCCCAAGTTCTGTTAGATCACTGGCTGTCCCCACCAACAGGAGAACTCCGCCAATTGGACAAACCTGCTGAACCCCCTGTATCAATCCACCACCATGGGAAGGTTAAGTGAAGCCATTCCCGGCTGTTACTTGTAATTGGGGGTGGATGCAGCGATGGGATTAACAAACGACCTGGGGGAACTCTGGGTGAGACGTATGCGGAACTCCCGCGCGACTGGCTGCCCGTCAGTTCCGCCCTGCTGCCTTCCCTGCTGCCGTGCGGGCCGCCCAGGCCTCGGAGGGGGTGCCTGCTTGCCTGGGGGGCCCCCGGGTGCCCGGGCACACAGCGGTGGGGTATGCCAACCGGGGGCAGCGGGCCTAGCCCACGTGGCTGGTGGGGACGGCAGCGGGACGGAACAGACGGGCTGCCAATCGCACAGGTTCCAATTACGAGTACGTCCCGCCCATCGTTCCCCCAGGTCATTTGTTAATCCCATCGCTGGGTGGATGGGTGTACAGGGCTTTGCTCCAAAACTTCCACAACCTGTTGCTAGCCCTGTATATTCGCATGCAGAGGCTGTAATGCAGGGAGGTCAAACATCAGGCCCATGGCCTGGATACAGCCTGCAGAAACTCTTTAGCCAGCCCATGTGCTAATCGGACTCTCCCAATTCAGCACTTTCAGCATGGCTGCTTCTGCTGAGGCTCTGGGAGGAGGAAATGGAAGGAAGCCTCAGAAGGCATGCAGTGCTACAGAAGGAGAAGACCAAGAGGCAGTGGCATCCTCTGAGGGGGGCAGGGCATGATGTTTTGCCTGGCTCTGCAACTTGCCATGCAAGCTGCCCCTCGCTCTCAGAGCCATTCCAAGGGCCAAAAGCAATGGGAAGGCATCTCCTTCCATGTTGTTCTTGTCCTGTGGAATGACCCCAAAAGCAAGGGGGGCACCTTACATGGCGGGTTGCAGAAAAAAGCGTAGCACCCCCCCCCCACAGGATGCCACTGTCAAGAGGCATGAGAAAGGGAGGTGCTGTGAGTCCAATTATCATGCAGGCTACCCTTTAGGCAAGGGATGCCATCTCTGCAGAGGCATCACTTTGCAGAGCACCTCTCAGTTGCTGACCTGCAAAGTGACACCTTGGCAAAGTGACATCTGGGCAGTGGCACTGCAAAAAAGGCAGCCTGCTTGATAATTGAGCTCTCACCGATCTTTAAAATATGATAGAGATTTGCATTTTTTTCTTATTTTTTGCAATAATAGTAAGTGCCTATGTGAGAACAAAATGCTGATTTCTGGCCATCACGGGCCTAATGATGTCACTGCCAGCCCTCAGGAGGTGCCATGAATGCTGTTTGGTCTGCTGCAGGAAACAAGTTTAACCCCCTTCCTTTAATGTGATTGCAAAAGTTTGAAATTTGTGTGCATCAGCTACTGGCAAAGCTTAGAAAGAAAAATAATTTTTGTGCAGGGTCACTTCACTTGGCAAAGATTCAAACTTCGACAGGCACATTTGTGCTCACCTGAATTTTGCCCCTAACATTTGAACAGATGAGTTCAATTTTTCAGACTCTTCTGGTAGAATGCTTGCAAAATCTGTATGTGTAACAAACCTCTTCTCATACCAAAGATCACTATCTGATTCCCCACCTTTATGCACTGCTGAACTCTGCCTGTTGTAAACTGAATTCATTTCCTTTGCAAGAAAAGTTGACTCTTTGTTGTTTTGTTACTCAAAAGACACAGTTGAAAATAAATCTATCAGGAGCTGCAAGCAGCACACTGCATGAATCTTAGTGTTCATATGTATCCATTAACAGTGGTCTTACACATTTTTCATGCCACAACCTCAATATAAAAATATACAATGTATGAAAACTGTGGATCCACTATCAATTCCACCACCTCCTGGGGCCCTATTTTCCCACCTCTCTCCGTCGCCCACTCCCTGCCCCCAAAGTGCCCTGCCAGCTCTATTCACTGTAAATATTCTTATTAGATAAAACAGGAGAAAAGTTACTATGAAGCCGGGTACTAATGAAAGCTATTTTAGCACAATTGAGCAGGACTGGGACACAGTCTTAAGCAGCGGCATCATCCTCAAATTAAGTTCCAGAACGCTAGGCGGGACTTACTGCTTGATTGACAGGCTGTCCGTGACGTGTCGCTGCCTGCCCGCCCGCTGTGTGGGCTCCCTCCGGTGGCGCGCCCCTCCACTGCTTGCCCAGGCACCCGGCGCGCCCCCCCAGGCAAGCGGGCACCCCCTCCGAAGCCAGGGGTGCCCGTGCGGCAGGTGGGC
Source organism: Lerista edwardsae (assembly GCA_029204185.1). Taxonomy (NCBI): domain Eukaryota; kingdom Metazoa; phylum Chordata; class Lepidosauria; order Squamata; family Scincidae; genus Lerista; species Lerista edwardsae. The sequence goes on from JAJKFI010000045.1 coordinate 2,667,749, forward strand.
AGGCAGCGACACATCATGGACGGGCAGCCAATCAGGCGGTAAGTCCCGCCTAGCGTTCCGGAACTTAATTTGAGGATGACACCACTGGTCTTAAGGTTCCTGAAGAGGTAGATGCCTCTTGCCTTTAGCTGGTGGTGCTCTAGTTTAGCTGTCTTCAACCTTTTTTCATTCCTATAAATTGCCATGACCCCATAACTCAGGCTTCACGACCCCATTGGGTTCCTGACCCCAAGGTTGAAAAACACTGCATTAGCACATCGCGCCAACACATGGCTCTTCTTAGGACAGTGAACTAAATCCTAGGAAGACAGAACTTGAAGCTCACTGCAAAAAACATTTTAACTAGGCATCCTCAAATCCCAAAAACAGGGACAAAGCAGGACAAGAGCCAGGAAACAGGGAATGCCCCTCACAAGGAGTGTGAGTTCCACACCCCTCACAAGGAGTGTGAGTTCCTTGTGCCAAAAAAAACCACACTTCAGATCACTTTGCAAAAGCAAATGAAGCAAGGTCTGCATGCTTCATGTCCTCTCTCTCTTCCCCCTTACTTCCTTGGATCTCAGCCTAAGTAAGTGTTAACAGCCTTCCCATTAGCAAATAGGCAGTAATGGGACTAGAACTTATAGGAATGTGGAAGTTGTATTGGTTCCACTGTCCCACTGCTCTCATGGCTATTCCCATTTGTATTACTAACACTCCACAACCTCTGTTCTTGCATTTAGAAAGTTTCTCTGCTCTCCCTGGCCTTTGTAGCTATCAAGACCAAAGGCATTCCATCATTCAAGGCAGCTTCTGTATCTGTTTTGAAGATAGTTATCAAGTTGTCAAATTCACCTTTAACATGCTGTTTTGTGCTAAGCGTATTCACGTCTTTTAACCTCATCTGAAAAAGCTTCTTGAGTCCTTTGTCATCTTTGCGACTGTTCTCTGAATTGTAAGAGTGACGAATTCCCCAAGAAAGAACTGAACAAAGGGCAAAACTGACATTTAATTGGGGAAAAGTCAGGGCAAAAGCAAAGAATTGGCTGAGTGAGCATGAGGATATTTTGAAACGCTTTGCTCCTTTTCAGTTATTCTGTGCCTCTAAGAAAATGTAGCGGCTTAAAGAGTTGGACCAGCATTGAGGTTACCGCAGTGGATGATTCTTCAGAAGGCCACTGAGTCAAATCCCACTCCTTTAAGAGATGTGTAAAAAAATTTCTGATACATATTCTTTCCCTAAATATAGGGCAAGTGATACATAGGAGATACCCCATATATAGCTTTGGGACTGATGGTCTTAGGGACTGATCCTTGGTGTGAGAGAAGGGATGCTAACACGTATCCATGAACACTTGATGGATCATTTTAACAAACCTGTGATTCATACTTTTGTCAACCGCTTTGTCATTTGAAGCTTTCTGATAAACACTGAATAAATGCAGACTCGCAGTCCCTCTATACAGCAACCCTTTAACAAGGGCAAGTAACTATTCTCTCAAGTGTGTTCTGGTAATTGATGGGCAGCAAGAAGGGCCGTGCTTTCCTCCTGAATCTGTTCCAGCAGCTGTTAACTCAGCAGGAGGAACAAGCTTCCTCATTCCAAAAACTACCAATTACCGCAAAGACAAACCTCTTCTCCAGTTCTTCCAATTCAGTCAACGCTTTGGATAACAAAATGTATGCAGGGACAGCAATAGCTGTACCTTCCTGGAGAGGTGTTATAAAGTACAAGCTCAGAATGCAGAGTCACCGGAGATGGGGTGGTGGAGAGCAGGACACCTTCCCAGAAAAAGTTTAAAGGAAAACAGTTCTGCCAAAAGACCAGGGGAACTGTGTGAGCTCAGGTCTGTGACCTGATCTGTGAGCTGAAGCTGCTGAAGGATCTGTGAGCAGCGGAGGTGCCATGTCCCCCCCCAGCCCGGTTCTTGCAGCCCCAGACAGGCAACAATAACAAGACATTTATCTAGCCCCTGAATGGCCTGCCACATCATCCACCGGCTGGATTTGGCTTGCGAGTCACATATCATTCATAATAACTAGCCTAACAAAACCATAACACACACTGCTCTTTCTCTTGCCTTTGTCTTTTACATATAAAGAGCAAAGCAGCCAGCCAGCCACTGCATCCACCCTCAAACCTATATTTTGTGGGGGGGGGCAGGGAGGAGAGTGACATCTTTTTTTTTTCTTTTTGGCAAGTTGGAATGAACGCACCACCGCTATATAAAAATCCGTCCTGTTCTTTTCAGAGGCTCATCTGACAAGAAACAGTCAAAAGTCATTTAGCGCCTGACATTGATGTAACTTTGCCATGAGCAACTAAAGCAATTACGAGGCCTGGTTTGGGCACAGCTGAACCACCTTGATAAGCAGGCAGTGAAAAATGACACATCACAGAGGCTGAATGGTTTCATCGGCACATCGGTAAATCAGCATGAATGTCTCCAGCGCTCTTCATCTCCCTTGATAATATAATAAGCTAATAAGGGAGGAGAATTTTTGCCCATGCCCCCCATGGTTACTGAAAGACAGGAAAGGAAACATATCTGCAATGATACCTGCTATTAAATGGATCTGAGACATTGATTTTTTAATTGGTGGGTTCCTAGATCTAGCTCTCCATGTACCAGCAAATCTGTGTTTGGACCAGTGGTTCCCAAAGTCCTACTCAGACGTTGGGGCTGCTGTAAGTAGCTGCAGGGGGTGGGGACTCTGGCTGGGGAGAGTGTCTTGACAGTGCTGCAATGATTGTGGAGCTAGGGGCACCCAGGGAATTTTTAACATACCTGGTGGGTCGGTTTTTTGTTTTGTTTTTTTGGAAAGATTAGGGAGACTCGCATGAAAAGCAGAAGTGTGCTTTTGAGCATGTAACTGGATTTTACTTTGCTGCAGGGAGGCGGAGGGGGCTGTTGGCCAAGCCAACCCTTCTGAAGCCCCACCCCCAATTGTGGCATCATCAGGACACTCAAAACTGGGTCACTCCCCTTGAATGGACCAATTTTGCTTCCCAATGGTGGTCCATGACCCACACGTCATTGGGAAGCACTGGTCGGGACTCTACCACTTCAGATTTCAGAAAAGGGCTGATATAACGGGATACTTCCTCGCAGAAAAAAAAAATCCCTGCACAGAGACAACTGGCCTGTCAGGGAGCGAGTGAGGCCAGAAACCTTTTTCCCAACATGCCAATTTTCAATGTCCAGGGAATCAATTGTATGGATGAGCATTAATCAGCAATCCAGCATTTGCAGCTGAAAGTGGTACAGCTCGAACATCGGTTATTGCCTCAGTGAGAACCAGACAATTCAGGCTGCAATGCTTTTCACATTCAGGGCAAAACTACATTTGATGTCAAGCCCATTATTAGGGCTGATGGCCTTGTTTTTAACTGAATAAGTAGAGGTCACATTGAGTTCCCCATGGCAGGGCCATTCAGAGGAGGGTAAAGGGGGTTATGTGCACCTGGGCCCATGAGCCAAAGGAGGAACCCCAGAAATTACCTGGGATCTTACAATGTGGGGACAGCGGATGCTGCCCCAAGCCATATATGCCAGGTGAAGAGATGTACACATGACCCTCCTTAACCCAGTGTCAAATCAGGGAAGAAACTGGCCTGCTACAGTAGCTCTTTTGGCTTGTGGATCCACTTACCATGAAGGAGTATGTAGGAGCTCAGGGGCATAGCTGCAGCAGCTAGATACAATAAGATGAAAAACCAAACACACTCCTAAGTCTCTAAAATCTTTTAAATATAGAAAATCATTGCAGGAAATTGGCATCATTGTATTTAGGTTCACACTTCATGACAGCCAAGTGAGACAGGTGTTGGTGCGCAAGCTAATGTGGGCAGGCGCTGGCCTCTTGCATCAGTGGCAGGTAGCAAATGCTGGGATGGGTAAGTGCCCTGCCAAGCAGCGTGGAGGCATTCCAGGTTGGGCAGGGCTGGAAATGGGGAAACAGAGCACGGACAGAGTGGTGTGGATGTGGGAGAGCAGGCCTGGAAGTGGGCAGGGATAGCTACAGAGCCAACAGCTACTGGAGCCAACCCCCCTGCCCCAATCCGTCAACATGAGGCTGCACATGCTTGAGCCAAGTCTGAGTAGCCCAATAGGAGCTACTTGGACTTTCTACGGGGCAAGCGGACAACTGTCCCCTTACCTTGGAGGTGGGGGGTCAAGCAGTGTCGTTTCCCATGCTGGATACAGCAGTGGCCCAACACTGCATTGTAGCATGGCAGTTCAGTTAAGATTGGGCTGCTCACCTTTACCACAATGCTTCTGATTTGTATCACATACCCACATACTCTACGTTAACTGCCAAGGGAAGTAAATAATTGGTGCCAAAGGCCAATGTTTAATAGCCATTAACCCAGGGTAGTGTTAAAGCCCACCTAATCACACCGTGGTCTCATTCTAAAAGGGACCCTGCCATGTACTCAAGTCAAAAATAAGTTTGTCAGTCCTAATAATGGGTTTAAAATCATATAGTTTGGTCCATAGAAGAAAATAATGTCCCATTGACACATGAGGCTGACTTCCAAGTAAGCAAGCATAGACTCATGCTGCACATTTATTCTAGCTATACTCTTTGTGATGATTTTCAAACATTTATGTTCTTGCAAATTGAACAAAATAATGTTTAAGGTCCATGCAGATATAATGTTGGATCCCTCTTGAATGTATGATTCTGCATTCTTTTTTTTCAAATTGTGAGCCCTTTTGGGACAGGGAGCCATTTAACTTTTATTTATTTATTTATTTATTTATTTATTTATTTATTTATTTATTATTATTATTATTATTATTATTATTATTATTATTATTATTATTATCCGCCTGTAAACCGCTTTGTGAACTTTGTGTTGAAAAGCGGTATATAAATACTTTGATTGATTGGTTGAAGCTGCATTAGACTAATAGGCACTCTGTCCCAGTTTGAATCTGGTAACCCTACCAATGCAGACTGTCCACAGCAACAACTTCCCTGATACATGGGATTCAGCTACTGATTAAAGAACAATGGAGGATCTACCACTTTCAGAGGTAGACTGTTCCACTGCTGAACATTTTGAGCCTCCTGGGAATCCTACCTAATGTTTCACTGAAATATCTGACATTCTAATTTAAACCCTTTACATTTATCCTTGTTGAAAATGTGTTTTGTTTACACATGCCCAGTTTTTCATCCTGTCAATATCATTCTGGATCCTGTTCCCATCTTTTGGGGTCCAGATCTCCCAGACTGGTGCCATCTGCATGTTGATGAGCATGTCCTCTATCCCCTCATCCAAGTCATTTGTAAAGAGATTGAACAATGCCGGGTGTGTCATCTCTTCCCTCCAGGCTGACGAGCAGCTGTTGACAAGTACTCTCTGAGTACAATTGGTCAGCCACACATGGATCATCTAGCCCACATCCCAGCAAAGTGATCACCAGGATGTTGTGGGCAACACTGACAAAAGCCTTACTACTGGGGAGAAGCTATTGCTTAGTAGTTGAGCTTATGATTTTCATGCCTAAGTTCCCATGTTTAGCCTCTGCTTGTGGAAAGTATTGTAACTGTAACTTGAATTATAGGCACTAAGGGCCCGATCCAGAAGGCCCTATCTCCTGCAGCACATGTGCACCACCGGTGAAAACGTTGCAAATGTGCTATAAAGCATGTCAGCAACAACGTACTGCCTGTGATGGCGCTCTGTTAGCGCTTGGTCCCAACACAGGCAGACGGAAAGGCCAGCGCTCCAGGACGCGGGCGGGCAGGATGGTCAGTTTGGGGTAGGGGGAAAGTGGGGAGAGGAGGAACCGGGTGGGGAAGGGGCATCACAGCCCTGTGAGGGAGTGGGACCTGGCCGTGGCTTCCACCACTGGCTCTTATCCCCGGCAGTGGCCCAGGCAGCCTAACACAGGGCTGCTTGATTCACTGCCAGAAAAATAGCCAGCGGCAAGCTGAGGAGCCCCACTGTGGAGGGCTTTCTCCAGGGGATGGGGATGAATGTCATTTTAGTACCATTGCTCCCAAGGGAGCCCAGCAGTTCTGGATTGGGCTGTAAGGCTTCTATGGCCAGAATTGCTACCAGAGGCATCTCTACAGGGAGGGCAAAGCTCTAAGTGTTGTAAGGAGCCTTACCCTGTCATGTAAATCCCTCCTCTCCCTTGCTGCTGTAGCCAGTAAGCAACGCCAAGATGTTGCTTTTCCCTGTGAGGATTGGCTAAAACAGTGCAGGAAAGGAGTGATTTTCACTGCAAGGTAAGGCTTCTTGCAAAACTTAGAGCTTTGCCCGCCCTGTAGAGACGCCACTGATTGTTACCTAGTGAGAAATTCATTTTCAAGTTTTTAGGACACATTCACACAGTCTAGATAGTGTCCCGAGGTTTCGCACTAACTTCGCAGGGCTTTTCTCCAGGGAATAAAACTAAAAAGTAATAAGCTAATACCTAGCACCACTAAAGCTCCCTAGGAGCGTGATACTTTGCTTTAATTTTAATTGTATCATGGCATCAGTTCTTACTTCACATACGTGTTTTTTTTAAATCAAGCAACTGGAATGAAATATGCTATCTGTATTCTAATCTAAACCTGACAAGTTTCCTATTTTTTTTGGGGGGGAGGGGCAGAACAATGAAACAAAGGTTTATAAGCATCTCTGACTTGACATCTGATCCTTCAAACTCTCCTCAGGTCTGGACATTTTAAGAGAAAATATTACATTTTCAAATGTATAATACAGTAGGTCAAAAAGTATTCTAAAGTCTCTTATAAGATTGACCAGAAGATATATGTAGAAGATTATACATATAAGATTGGCAATCTTATAAGATTGACCAGAAGATATATGATTTTGCAAAACCTAATCAAAGCATCTCCTGTTTAATTTGCTGATACAGAAGCTACATTTTTTTTTCCTAAAGGAAGTTCTGTCTGGAAGATCTTCAATCTGAGCTATTCATCATTTCAGGTTTAGCAATGTGTATTAACATACAAAGGCATCAAGGTCTTTCAAAGATCAAGCCATTTATCTAGAAGTTCATATTTATTTTCAGTAGTTGGCAGCAGAGCCGTGTTCAATATATTGTTCATGGATGTACAGTAGTAGGCTGAGACTTTAGGAACCTTATTTGGTCTACAGAGATGAAAAGAGATCTCCGTAAACAGGGTAAAATCTTATTTCAACTATTGAAAGGTCTTACCTGACTTTATTTTCACCATGAGTCAGGTAGTTGGGAGAACTTACTAGCATCTCTCTAATGGACTTTCAAACATTGACAAATATGCATAGTTTGGCAGTATACATTCATATTACTATCACAACAGCTACCTAGGATCAAGCACTTTAAAAAAATGTACTGCCTAGCAATATATGCCATTGGAATGCAGTGTGGGGCCGGAAGGTGAGGCAGTGATGCCCCACCAGGGTTCTTTGAAAAGCGCTGCCGCCAGATCTATGACTTAATTAAGAGAGTGAATTAATACTCCAGAGAGCTTCAGCAGTGGTGCTTTTGAAAGAACCCAAATGGGGTGTTGCTGCCTCACCTTCCACCCCCACACCAGCATGCCACTGATATCCGCAATGATGACTATCCGAAAGTTTCATTGCCTATATATATCATGACACCCTCAGATTTACAGTCACAATATTGTTCAGTCACAGCCCAAAGTCACATATACGCTTCCTTGTGGTTGCATCTTTGGTAATATTCCTTGAATAGTGATTATGGATGTTCTAAAAATGGAGAATGACATGTTTTCTTTTGAGCAAACTAACGCTGCAGCTGTGCGTCAGCTTCCCAGAAGGACACTTCTCCTCTGCAAAGTGTCCTCTGGAGAAAACAATTAGTATGAAATGAAGGACAAAACAGAAGGGAGTGCTACATCTTCCCCCTGCCAGTTCTTTTTTTCTCCCCAAGCAGTGTTGATTTTTGAGAAGATATAGGCCTGTGTTTGTGAGAGACATGCCTAGCACCTGGTTGCTATGGGCAGTGGCTTCCACAGTGTGAGTTGTGGCTCCTTGGAGAATTTTGGAAGCCAGCCAAGGGTGTTGAGAAACCTCTTTAAAAAAAAAACACACTGCCCTATGCAATAGGATTGTATATAATCCTATACTATAGGATTGTAGCCCTAATGGGAAGCCATGGCCAGTAGCCCAGTAGGTGAAGGGAGCCACCAGTTGGGAAAAAAATGGGAACCACTGGTCTTGGGCAAAGGCTGGCACTGCCTCTCCTTCAGTGGGACTTCACCACTGGGACTTCAGAAGTTGGCTGGGTGGGCCTTCCAATAGATATAACCTCAGCCAGGCCCACCTGGTGACGTTTGACACTAGTCTGATGAGGGAATCGTGGTTCCAAAACACCAGTGGGAGTCTAAGGCAGAAAGTTTCAGGAGAGAAAGAAAACGCAGAGGAAGAGATAATCACTCTCTTTACTCATGTCCAGTGGTGGTATTCAAATAAATTAACAACCGGTTCTATGACGTCATAGCCGGAGCAAAAAAACCCCCAAAGCCAGCTGAGGTAAGCAAGTGGGCAGGGCCCGGCCGTTTAACAACTGGTTCTATAGAACCTGGGAGAACCCCCTGAATAACACCACTGCTCATGTCCCTCCTCCTTCCAGTGGTGCTTTGTTAGGGAGATGACGGGCTTGGAGCTTTGCTTCAGGTAGCTTCAATGTAACATGTAGTTTCTCCCATCTTTACTATACAGATGAGAAGATAAACTTCAAAAGTCAGGGAGAGGGAACAAGAAGATGAGAATGTGAGAGCCGAGGCAGTAACAGAGGCACTTCAAATCATTTTGTCACACAAAGGAATAGATATTGTACTGGGTATTTGATGATAGCGTAGAAGCAGCTTACAGCTGTGAGGCTTGGAAAGGCTTCAAGATCGCAGAGCTCCGGCAAGGAATCACTCAGACAACAGAGATTAGGGTAGCAAGAACTTCTGTATTCTCAGAAGAAGGCTTCTTGCAGCAAAGAACAGCAAACAGGTAACAGGTACAGCATAGGTCCTCCAACAGCAAGACTTACATCTCCAGCAACTAACCACAGGTGTTTCTGGTCTTGATTAAATAGTCCCCAGCATCCAATCAGAGATCAGATGATCTCATCCCCAGGCTGAAGCTGAGTCAGAATGACTCAGCACTTTACTACTGGTCTGCTAGGCCTGAATGACTCAGCACTTTACCCCCTGAGTTGGCCTAGTGTTAGACCTTTCCCCATTCAGGCCTGTAAATTTCCAGGGACTTCCTTCAGCATCCTAACAGTATTTCAATAAATAAATAAACAAACAAATGAATACATAAAGTGAAGAAATCTATCACTTTCATGAGTGTTTTGATTAAGTTAACAAAAGGTGACAGTATCCCTCTCGAGCAAGTTGTCATTTTCTTTCAATACTCTCTCTCTCTCTCTCTCTCTCTCTCTCTCTCTCTCTCTCGTCTTTATCATGGCATTTCCAAAGACATTCAGTCATTTTCTGGCATCAGATTAGAAAGAATTTCAGTCAGTCATTAAATGGAACAAGGTTAAATACAACTCGAGAGCATCAGATAAAGGAACTAAAATATTTAGAGATCCATTTTTTTCTGTTTTGAAAGATTGAAAGTGCATCTTGTTAGTTTAAAAAGAATTCCTGCCTCCTAGTTGACATTCTCTACAGCACACTTTGTTTGTGCCTAATTAATGGCAGATGTTTGAAAGCATCTGTACATTCCAAACTGTTAAAATCAAGGGGTGGAGGGTCAGAACTTGGCATTCAGTCTTGTGATGTCAGGTGGCTCAGGGGTCTTTAAGCTCTTATTTTCTCTGAATCTCTGGGAAAGCTCTGGGGATTTTTTATTTTATTTTAAGCCTTTTAAAAGAAAATAAAAACTTTTCTTCATACCAGAAATGTGTAGAGTGGTCTTACAATTTTCCCACATTTTCTCCACAAGATCCTTCTGTGGCTTGTGATAGGGGAAAAAAAAAAAGACAAACCTGTCTGAGCATTGAAGACAAACGAGAGGAACATGTCTGAACATGTTCCTTACCTGGAGTCAGGCTGGCACAGTTCGGCCAGCAAAGTTTGGCTGGCACAAGGGCCACTGTAAAGCGCCCTTTGGACCATTCTCAGAGTCAGGGAGGAGGGTGCACATCTGTGAGCTGGCCTCTCTGATTCCGAGAATGGTCTAAGCATAATTCACGGTGTCCCTTGTGACAGCCAAACTTTCCTGGCCTAACTGTGCCGGCCTAACTCCAGGATTGCACCCTAAACTAATTTTCTATTACCATGCACATTCAGGTTTTCCCATTTAACCCTCACAATGCCATTGTTGTAGATAACTGCCTCTGACTTTTGCACTGTTTTCTTTAGCGATACCACTCAGTGGACCTATTGCATTCTCCTTTCTGCAGGCTTTATATTGCTTATATTATATTCATCCAGCTAGAAATGTCCAAAACTAGAAACATAGTCATTGATGTGCTAGTTTCTTTTTTTCTTGCAGTGAGTCTTTACTGCATGGGGAATATTCAAAAATAGCACTACCTCCCTCCTTATCTATAGCCTGGAGTGGTACTGAGAATCCCACAGTGGAGAATTCCACTGAGAATTCTGTTGCATCAAGGACTAACTAATGCAGCAGGGACTTATGTGATTTTAAATATGTCGTTTATGTTCAAAGTAAGACAGAAAACATTGGGCTGGATGACAGAGGCAGATCCAACCGATGCTCTGCCCCAGCCAGGTCGCACTGCCCCTGGCGCTAGTTTCCTGCCCCAGGCACGCTACACTCTCACTTTCATGCTTGGGTATGCTCACTTTCATGCTCACTTTCATGCTTGGCGGGCAGGCGGGCAAGTGGTGGCTGTGGCTCTGCTGCTGCTCTGGCCAAAGTGACACCCCAGACCCAAGGCACGACATACCACTGCTGGATGAGATGATGCTTCATCCAATCATTGGCCCTTTTTCATAGGTTTGCACTGTAAGAATTCACCTCTCCCACTCATTACCTGGTACCAGGACATGTGGGGCAGGTTCATCCAAACTGCCATGAACCCGAGATTTGTCTGCGCACAGATCAATTTGGAGAAGCTGCCCATGCAATTAATTAACAGAGCCCTGGCATGCTAGGAAGTCATTTGGGTGGTGCATGGAAACTCATAGCATGCTTAGAGTACAAACCCATGGAAAGGAATACTGGACATAGTCCCAATCCATTGAGATCCATACATTGCACACACCGATAAGAGGTGTCAGGCCAAAAATGTTCTTTAGCTTTCAGTAAAGATCAGCATTCTTTTCATTCTGCCTTTAAATCCAAAACTATTGCTTGGAGGTTGAGTTTATTTTTTCCTCGCATAATTAAGTTCTGCAAAACAAGGGCCAACAAAAAGCGTCCATGTAAAATAGCACATTAGCTCTGAAGTTCCCAGGGGAAGCAAATCCTGAAACTATCCCCTTGATAGTTTTTGCCTTGCAACGATCAGCCAAAATGATGGAAACTCCCCGTTTTTATAAAGCAATTTAAGTGTTTCAAGGAAAGCCAAGGAAATCCTTCCTTCCGTTCCCTGGCTCTAAACACTATAATTTTCTGGACAGAAAAAAAAATCTATTTGTCCCAGTCTCCCTCTTGTTTCATAATTCACATTTTGTAACTCAATGTTTAAATACATATCCTTGTGTTTTCTTTTGTCTGGAGGTTTTTGCCAATCCATCACAGATAAAGTGTTATGGAAAAAGTGTCAAGGTATTTTTAGTGGTTATGTTTGTTTCTCTGCATGTTGCTTGCACATGATAAAGTGAGGGATCAGGTTCTGTTACTTGAAAGCAGAAGTTCTTGATATAACTAATGAAGGGAAGCTCCACTCTTGATCTACTTGTTTTCATCCATTGAAAGGACTCCTGCACATATAGTCCTGATTTTGCAGGGCTCCTATTTGCTCTGCAAACACCATGTGATCATTCAGAACACCATCCAAACTTAGTGCTGTGACTACCCTCTAGCTCTGCTATTACTGACACTATAAGTACTCCACCACAGGGCTCCCCCTAAAACACACACACACACACACACACACACACACACACACACACACTTCAAATTTTAAAGGGCACAATTCTATCTTCCCCCAGCCCCAGCTGGTGCAGCATGATGAAAAGTAGTCTGCTGTATCTAGTGGGGGCAGATTAGTATGCTTCAGAAGGGAAAGGAGATTTGTCCCCTTATCTCTACATAGGCTTCCCACTCAATAGGTCTCCACGGGCTTGCACCAGATCCGTAGCTAGAGCACATCCGAAGACAGAAAGGGGGCAGGGAGGTTGAAAAATGAAGGGATAGGATATGGAAGGTTCTATTGGCACTGGATCCACACCCTCCCACAGCCTCCTCTCTCTCTCTCTCTCTCTCTCTCTCTCTCTCTCTCTCTCTCTCTC